>JAQQSY010001678.1:0-14198 GCA_028646535.1 Procyon lotor
TTGGCTGGTATAAGCTGCCCAAAGAGGTTGTTCCTTGTCACATATCTTCCCCAGCCAAGCTCAAGTTCACTTTTAGATAATAAAAACCAAGTAAATAGAATAGAACAAATGTAGAAATAGAATTAATTTCCCAATTTCACTCATTTTGTTTGAATTAATAGAGATAAATTGTAAGTATGTTAAAAATTAACACACTTACGTAATCTTATTAAGATCCAGTATATAAAATAGTGTAAACACATGCAGCTGTCAGCAGGAATCTCTCATAAATATATACACATATTAGCCTAAATATTTTTGCCTCTGAGATGTTTATAATATAGTAGGAACATCTTGGAAAAATGAAAAGAAGGTCAATTCTCAAATTTCCTCTGCATATGAATTGCTCTTGAGCTTGCTGAAAATGCAGAATAAGAGTTCCATTCCCAGAAAGTCTGAATTTGTTAGCCTGGAGTGAGGCCTTGGGATCTCCATTTCAACGCATATCCCTATATGACTTTGATGCAGGTGGGCCATGGCCACACTTTGACAATACTCCAGCTCAGTTATTCAGACATATTTGCTAATTATATACCAGGTCCTATATTAGGTGTCCAGGGATGCAAAAATGAATGAGGCTGAGCCTTTATTGAATGAGCTCACAGTGCCATGATGGCAATGGCGTGAATCTCCTTGTGTTTGTATGCTATCCCATTTCTACACCAAATCAAGGGGCAGGGCACTGGTGATGTTCTTATTCTTTCAGAAAGATTATAGGCAGTGGGGTAATGGCTCTGATTTAATATCCTTACCATGATGTAGAAGATCTGAGATGACCTTGCCCCTGCTTACCTTTGCCTGTATCTCCCACCATTGTCCCCACTCCATTGGTCTTCTCACCTTAGGGTCTTCAAATTTGGCCTACTTTCCCCAGACCTCACTGGGGTTTTATTCTTCCAGACATTTAGGTCTCAGTTCAAATGTCCCCACCCCTATATAACTTTCTCTGACAACCCAATCTAAAGCAACAATAGATGACACCTTCCAAAGACATCACCCTGTTTTATTTTCTTCACAGCAAGTATTACTGAAAATGATTTTACTCACTTAAGTAATTACTGTCTAGTCCTCCCAATAAAATACATTGAAATCTTGTATTTTTTTTCACCCTGCAGACAGTGTTCTGAGAACAATATCAAGCAGACATAGTAACTTTTTAAATACTCGCTAAATCAACCAGTACAAGAATAAATGAACATCACCAGTCTTTTCCATCCTGTCTCTCTTCTTACTTCTTAGTATTGATATGAAGCTCAGCAAAACAAAATAAAACAAACAATGGATGTGTAAGGGGCTTGAAAAGTGAAAGCAGTCATAAAAGCAAAATAGCCTCACACCACTATTATTAGTTATTCAGAGACAGTTGTGAACTGAGACACTATCTTCTTTATAAGAAGCTAATGAATTCTTTACTGTTAACGAAGGGTCAGGAAAATGGGGTGGAGGAGTGAAGACAGAAAAATAACGTGGGACGTGGAGGTAGACCAGAGCTCTAAATTTCTTTCAAAATCAAAGATCAGTAAAATCATTCTTCTCTCATGATTGATTCTCTTAAGAACTGAAAGAGGAGGGAAGGGTTGCAAGTCTAGCTTAGTAGCCCTCTCATTCACAAATACCAACATTTCAAGTGAGGAAAAGCTGAATTAATATATACTCTCAAAATTCACAGTTTTTTTATAGCACAATTGGAGCTCAGTTATTAAGAAAAAAACAAAAACACACAAAATTTGTATCAAACATGGTTTGAGATAGATATTTAAACCCACAATAGCAGTGCTGAAAAGGAAGATGTATAATCCCAACCTATTTACAAATTGAAAAAAATAATGGGCTATGAACAATCTTTGGCCCAAGAGTCACATGCTTATTTTAAAATGTCTTTCAGTAAATTATGATCAAGAGGGAATTGAAAGCTACCACAGACATACTGAAAAGGGTTAGCTTGAGGCTTACTTCTCAGGAACATATGAATTGTTCTGATTTCTCTTTCCAAGTGCTCCCCACAGCTGTGCCCTGTCCTCTTGGTTTAAACCGATTATCATTATTACAGAGACACTCTCCTAATTGCACGTACCATCATCAGATCTAATAGCAGGTCTGAATCAGGCTGCAGCTGCGCAGGCTGCCCTGCAAAACCAGCCACCCGGCCGACTGTTGACCTCTAAGAAGGTTAATAGGCATTTATTGACTCTTCACATTTAACACAACCCTACTCTTAAAATACATACATATATTCATTATTAATCACACTTTACTTCTAATCATCCCAAAGAGATTTCCTCTGGTTCTACAAGCATAACCTCCCGATCGGTATGGTCCGCATTAGAGGAGGTAGGAAAGAATTACATAACTTGGGGTTTTGTCCATCACCACAAAGCTATCGGTCTTTCTAGCTTTTGAAAAATAGAAATAGGGAAAGGCCATGAAATGTCAATGGAAGGAGTGGCAAAGGAGGAGGAAGCAGGTTTACCTAGTGCTAGAGTCCAACAAGAGCAATGAGACAAAGTTATGAGCAATGGTTTGCCAGATTTTAGTCTATTACAAACATTACACTCATTAAGTATATCTTTTATATTACTAGAGCCAGTGCTTTACTACTAAGCACTTTAAATACACAATTTAATTTCATTTCATCCTCAGGACAACTGTGAGAGTCAGTATTTTTCAGATCAGAAAACATAGGTTCTGGATGCAAAAATAACTCATCTAAAATCATGGAGCCGATAAGTAGTAGTAAGAAGGTACCATCTACACCAGACTTTCCCAGAGTCTGTGCCTTTAATGCCCCCTCTAATTGCATAATGTACATCTCTAAGGTTCAATGTCAGAGATGATGAAATACGGTTCACAAAATTCTATGCCTTGTCTAAAGACAGAATGCCGGGTTTGGGCAAAGATTAGAATTCAGTATTGAATTGGTCATGGGGAATACTTGGTCGTGAGGAAAGATAACGTACGTATTTCAAAATGCAAAAAGGTAGTGGACTAAGGCAGCTATTTGCTTTGAGCTATATACACAAGTTCTTTGGCTTTGTTATTGGTGACATTCTACTGACTTGCGCAGTGCCAAAAAGAAACAAATCGAACTATCTGTCAAGTAATTTTGCAATAGAAAAACAAAGCAAATCAAAAATTAGATTTTTAAAGTCCCCTGAAAAACTGTAAGATCCAGAATACTAGGTACAGTTCTTGGTGGTTACGTTGTGAGTTTAGAGTAGCGAGAACCTCTAAAAATGGGATGTGCATTTCCCAGTTTGTCCTAGTGATAACCACTTCTGTCTTTTAGAAAAACGGGATACTCACTACTAAAAGACTTATCTTCATTTATTTGCCTCGTCTGCCTCGTTTCCCCACACAGGTAAATTTTTAGGATTCCTGGTGTAGAACCTCTTTCCCTCTCTTCCTCCCTTTCTCTTCATTTTCTTTTGGGCATATAGACACCTTCATATAGGTAAAATACTATTAAAATGAACATCAGTGGCTGGTGGTGGTGGTGGTGGGGATATGGAAAGCCTGTAGCTGAGAATATGAAAAGAAGGTTGCTAACAAAAGGTGGAAAAATTATTGCAAAAAAGACAGACTACTAGCTCCATCTCTCCAAAGGTAGGTGGCTGGGACAACGACTATGCTTTGCTATGGCTGTGCCCAGACAAAATAAACTTATAGAAAGAAGAAATAGCTTCCACTCCTCACAGACACCGAGTTCTGACATGTAGCTAAGTGAGTGATGCTTACCATGGCTGCACATTACAATCACCATGAACGTTAACAAAATGCCCACCCAGATAAATTCAATAAGCAGGTCCAAGAGGACACCTTCGGATGATTCTAATACATCTCCAGTGTTGATAAGTGCTCACCATCTAAGAGCATGAGAGCACTAGCATGAAAGACATGACCATATTAGGTCCTCTGAAGTCAGGTTTCCTGGGTTTAAATCCCAGTTCTGCTACTCACAAGCCAATTACGGGTGACTCTGGACAAGTTATTTTACTAAACTCTAAGCTAGGAATAGAGTAAAATGAAAGTGAGAGAATGCATGCAAAGTGCTTAGAATACTAATCACACGATAAATGATAACCATTATCACCATCATATGTTGCTGATGGCATTGATTCCCATTTGAGGGACAGGTAATTAGTGATAAATTTTGTCACAGTCCTCCTAAATGAGGTATCACTTCAAGACCTCCAATCCCAAGCATAGCACCTCAGTGAAACAATGACAGTTAATGAGTGATCTCAGAATCTGAGCCCATCACAAAGTACTCAAAAGAACAGATGGCTCAGCAGGAACTGAATCCTATCTTGCAAAGGTACAAAATTCACATATGAACAACATTAATTAATTAACTTATTCTTTCATTCAGAATATGTACAGTGTTCAATGTGTGGCAAGCATTGTGCTAGCATAACAGCTCTTAAATCATTTAAGCATCATCCCGTGACTTATTTTCCCATTAGAATAGCCAACAATCAACTACACCAGAAACATCAAGTCCAAAGCTACCTTTAGGCTCTGGGGTTAAAAAGACCCCTTGGATGTGGACCCTGTGCTAAGGGATAGTAGAGTATAGTGCGAAGGAAATACATGCAGTGTACAACAAGGTAGAAGAAGAGAATTATGAATATATAAAAGGCTGGTGATATCTGAATGTTGGTCATTAAAATAAAATTAATTTAATACAGATCAAGTAGGGATCAATATTTGTTGGTAGCCGTCTAGGAGTTAACGAACTAAAACTATACATTAATTTTTAAAAATTTTTTATTTTGAAATAATTTAAGACCCACAAGAAGTTGCAAAAATAGGACAGAAAATTCCTGTGTACCCTTTACCCATATATCTCCAGTGATATAATCTTACATTATCAAAATGAGGAAATTGACCTGTGTCAATTACAATAATATTAAGTAAGCCACACACTTTATTCAAATTTCACCAGTTTTTACATATGTTTGTGTGTGTCTGTATAATACTATGAAATTTTATCATAGGCATATATGTGTACATATATATATGTAGTAATTTTAAAATGTATATAATAAATAGCATCTCAAAGTGACACAGTTTAAAGGGAGGAAACCCAACAAAAAATTAAAACTAGAGCAACTAAATTCAAATGAAATTGTTGTACTGGCAAAACAAAATGAAACACTATTGTCCCCAACACAGCAACTCTGCTCCAACTGAAGTTCAAAGCAATGCTTGCATAATATTTATAACAGATTATACGAAAAGCTTTAAATTGAAAGGTGCATTTGTATAGGCACAAAGAGAAGAGGAACAAATGCAAAAATGCAAAGCCAGATCATCACCCTGGATTTCCCACAGAACAAATGCTCAGTCTGAGTTAGAAGGATGAGAAATCTACATTCTCAAATATTTCAGGTGTAGAAGTAAACTAAAAAACCCCACATGTAATTGGAGAGATTCTCAGCTCATATAAGGATGCATTGTCTTTTTTATATTTGAGTCCACCAAAAGAAGAAGGGAACAGTGTTCCCCTGTTTTTCATTATAGCAAAAAGAAACCTTAGCTTTCCATTCCCTCAGTTCTCTCCTTTCTTCCTTTCTTTATTTTTTCAGAAACGATCTTGAAAAAAATTGAAGATATGATTTTTCTAATACTCTGCCAGCCTTTTAAATGAATGCATACATGCTCATAATTACAAGTAAGGCATTTGCTATTTTGCATCAGTGGAATTTAAGAAATTAAAAACCAAAAGGGGGTTTTCAGGAACACAGCAGAATTGCCTTTTTAATAATAGATTTGGCTCCTCTAATCCATTCTTAATCTAATTAAGACAATGAAAAGCATTGGGCTGCCATCTCAGAAAATGGCAAGGATGCTATAAACAGAGTGCAATAAAGTGATCAGTTCACACCCCATCAAATTTACTCACAGTCTGAATAACTGTTCTTATTTTCTGTGTTTCATTTTTACAAGTTAACAAATGTTTTCATTTGATTTCCATGGCTTCATCTTCAGATCAAGCACAGGCTGTGGGACTTCTAGTTCTGGGAAGCGTGTCATATCTGCTGAAGCAACACCCAGTATGTGATTATGGAACCCTACAAATTGATGCTAACATCTCCAATAAGCAAAGATAATAATTAAGTGGTAAACCTTTGGCATTGAAAACAGCAACGGTGTTATTAATACCCAAATGGGCACCAAAACAAACAGCACTGATGGAATTTAATTAAATCATTTTATGATCGTGTATTCTTTGCAAGCTCAGCTGATTACACTGGTTATCCTTAGATGAGCATTTAAATCTGAAAGCTAAGATTCTATATAATGGCCTTTTGTTCAAACATTTCCTAGGAAAAAAACAGGTAGATTTTTTTTTTAGTCAAAAGTAGAAATTGAGTACTGGAGGAAGAAATGAGCTGGATTTTCATCTCTATTCCCACCACCAGAATAAGAAATATTAAGGGGATAAAGTTTCAGTCTAACCGGAGAGTTCTGCTTGGCTTTCTGTTTGTTCTTAAGTAATGAGCGACTCCGGGAGAAAATGGACTTTTGGCTGTTTCCCTTAATTATAATTAAGACAGTTGGATTGTTTATTCAACTATTTATTTTATGACACTAAAGATAAAACACACACACACACACACACACACACACACACACTGCCATGTCACACGTCTCAGCTTCCTCTCTTACCACCATCCAAATCTGTGGATGCCAATCAGAAAATCTATCCTATTCTGAAATCGTAACACAATTGAAGAACACCATTTGCTCTTTGTTTTTGCCAAGCAAAATTACAATAAATAATGAGTGGCGGTAAAGACCAAATGAGTCAAGGGGTCTTAATCTCTGCATCAAGGATCTACAACTTGCTAATTACTTTGTTAAAAACAAAACAAGCACAATCAACAAGAATAACACCAGGGCTCCAAAGTCAGTGAGGCTTTTAAGGGTAGGGTCACCTGATAATACTTACTATCCACAAATTTGTAAGGAAGAATCATAGACATAAGCAGATATTTCTAAACACAGAGGACAAAAAATTTGCCCCACTCCATATTAGACACAATAGCGGGGCAGTACACAACAGAAATACTGTTATAATAAAAATCCTTTTTTAGGTGACAAAATGTATGTTTTGTTTCTGAAACGAGATAAAGTTGTTTAGAATGTTTATGAGTATTGTCAGAAGCTCCATGCAGTTCTCATAAATTATAATTTTACACTTAGATCCCTCGTTTACATAAAATAACTAATGTGAAGGATTCTGACCCCCCACAGCGAGATAAAGGCAGCAATTGCTTCCAGCCGGAGCTGTCGATGACGATGAAGTGTACAGATAAGCCAGATCACCCTCTCACATACTTTATGAGGACTTTATGCTTATTTTATGGGAAAATAAAAGGAAAAAGGAGGATGAGGATGAGGGATGGATGAACTTTAAGAAGCTGACTGCTACGGGATACGTAGATATGAACCTGCAGGTGGCCTGCCTCAATCCCCCAGCATTCTGCACTGCTCCTTGTTCATTCTCACAGATCATATGGGTGGACCGCACGTCCCTGTTGATCCCGGCGTGTTTCTCTTTTCCTCACACAATCAGAAAACCAGAGGCTGGAAAATCTCTCTTTTATTTTCCACAATCCTTAAATCCAATCCGGTGACTCCCACTTAGAAGTGAATTCTATGAGCCTTACGAAGTGAATCCTAGGAATCCAACTTAAGTGTTTTCCACTTCCCAAATATAAGTGCAAAATAGTACTTCCTCTCTTGCCAAGAGTTAAGAGACCACAGCACTTTACCCTTGTTTTCTAACAAGCAAAAGCGGCAAAATAATGTAAGAAAGTAATCAAGGCACAGAACTGTGGGGAGCCAGGGTTCCTGTCCGGTATCATTACTACCTCAATGCATGCTTTTGAAGAAGTCAAAAATTAACCTTGACTTCCTTTCTCGGTGAAGGTTTCTGCCTATGCAAAATGTGGAGATCAGATTCAATCAAAGTCACAAAAGGGCCCACAATGGGCCAAAAGTGGCCCACAGGCAAGTATTGTTTATCCCACAATAATGTTCACACATTTTTTTGAACTGGTTAATGACATTCAAAAACTAGGAACTTTCTCATAAAAACCAGATATTATGTTGTTGCTGTAGTTGTCTAACTACACTAATCTGTTCGGTATATCAGCTGGGCCCAGTAGCATGTGCCTTCCCGCTCGCTGATTATGTCATTCAGGTGTCTAGATAAGTACGAATACATCTGATGTGCTGCGCACCTGAGAACTCTGAACTCATAATCTCTAGAGATTCCTAAAATTAAAAAACTTTGATTTATTATTGGTTGATTTTCAGGGGTTTTTTTTATGCTAAAGCCCCAGTTAAATACAATGAACAATAAAAAACAACCATTTTCTTTGTTCAGAACAATATAGGGTCTAAAATTGGTCATTTCTAGATAAAATTTCTTCCACAGTTGCATTTTTAAGACATAGTTAGCCAGTTATCTACTTATTGACGTTTTCTTTAAAGCTGTGTTAAAAATATGGCACACTCATATATGCACACAAAGCTTGGCTTATTTTCTTCTTAAGAGAGAAAAAGGAGCAATTCTGAGGATGCGTATGTGTTAAAAACCAAATGCCCAATTTTAGCGGGGCATAAACTTAGATTTCTGTTTTGGTGCTTGGATTTATATAGCTTATTTTTCTCAGTGAGTGACAGTGGGCTGACTCCTGATGTCACTGCATCCAAAAATGGTTGACATGGGTGGGAGCTTCAAGTTCAATTACCTACCACCTTTTACAGATGAACAAACTGACCTAAAAGGTGTTGTCAGTTACCTGACTCCCCATCTCTGCCCTCTCCTAGATGGGATAACTCTGGACAAAATAAGTATCTCTTGAAGTTCCCATTTCTTTGTTTGTAACTTATAGTAATACCAGTAACAGCCATCTCAGTGTGGTTGGACAATTAGATGAATGTGTACAAAGTATCACATAGAGCCCTCCTATATAATTATAATAGCTGACACTAAATGAATTAAGATTATCCTCATAGTAGCTCTATGGGGTAAGTAATACTATTGCCCTGGTTTTACAAATTATAAAATTAAGGCACCTCGATGTCAAGGGTCTTGCCCAAAGTCATAGAGTAAGTAGTAGAGCCACCATTTGGACTTAGACCATCTGACATGAGAGGCTGGGGTTTCAACCACTAGGTCCTTTGTGTCAAGCTCTTAATAGTTGTGTCTAGCACTTAATAGTTGATAGTTGCTATTCATTTTAATAATGAAATCGTTCTTACAACCAGACCTGATCTTCCATGTCTCTATCTGCTCAGATCTGCCAAAAGGAAATTTTTATTCATGACCCTTTTGTCTTAGCTGTAGTCGAAATCTTGCAATTTTGCACCTAGAGCAAATGTGTCTATTTTTGTTATTGGAAACTCTCCAGTGGACATTTCCATTTCTGAACAAGCATTTTGAAGATTTTCCAAATGCCACCATTTGGAAAACCTTAGAGTTGAATGCTGCCACACTTGTCATTTGATGGTCTCATGTCATCTAGGAGGTCAAAGAGAAGTCATATATTAAAGTTCCCCTCAAAATATTCCGTACGTCAGGGATGTGCTACATAAATGTAGCATGCTTGTAGTCAATGTATGATAACAGTTTGTCATATACAATTCACTGAGTCCAATTGAAATTAATGAAGGGTGTAAAAATGACAGCTATCTGACATATTTCAAATCTCAATTTGACATTTACAACCTTTTAAAGTTATTTTTAAATGCAGCAGTGTTTAAAATGTATTGAATATATCATATGCCACCAAGCCACTGTTGGATGACTAGGAGTGTAGCCATGGAAATTAACACAGGGCCACATTCCCTAGTCTTAAAAAAAAAATTCACGCAAGTATATCTAGATGTAAAGGAAATAAGGCAAGGCATCTTATGAAAATTAAATAAATGCCATCTTCCACCTATCTTTTTGGGGTGTGTGCTCATTTCTATGGAAGTGTGTGTCTCAGTGGAAACTCTGATACAGGTAGAAACGTGCATGTATAAGCATAGTGAAGAAAGGAACAGAGCAGAGAGCAGTGGATGATGAAGACAGCTCTATTTAGGATAGCATTTTGTTGCTGCGAGCTGTGTGGGAAGGAGGCAAAAGAAGCCAGCAAGGCTAGATTCTAAGAATTTGTGCTCTAGTCCTGGCTCCAATAATAATGCACTAATTCTGACCTCAAACATGACACTGAGACTTCATTTTCTTATTTGTAAAATAAAATAATCACTAGAACAAACTATCGGAGTGGGAATTTTGGTCAATTGAGGTAAATATAGAAACATCTGCTTTAGAGTATCTAGAACATGATACAAATGTATTGTTCAATGTACATGTTAAATATTCTCAAACTACTTCCTCATCTAGACTTTTTTGACAACACTTTCCCTTCCTCCTAGCGGGAAACCCGCAGTGCCACAGTGTTACTAGTGTAGGCACACCCAGAAAGAGAAGGTGGGGGTCTCTGATATGGGGCAGGCTTCTTCTCTGGCATTACTTGCATTCAGCCCTGGACCAGGGTTTCCCCCTTCTTCTTCTAGTAGGATTGTATGTTTTAGGGAGGCATCCAGTGGGCCGAACCAAATGGAGACCTTACACCCCTATTTCAACCATGAATGCTCTTCATTGATCTGGTTTATATATTGCTACATCGAAGAAAACCTGCTGCTAAAGAAAAAAAAAATTAGAGATAGTAATACTGATTGATATTGAGACATTATGTTAAATGACATTATGATCTAAAAAAGAAATGTTACAGGATCAACGTACTAGCTCCCTCAGAATAAGAGTGAAGGTGACCCGGCAATGCAAAGCCTTGGGTTATAGTAGAGGGTTATTATGAAGGCAGATGTTTTAGGAAGGCTTACAGTTATTGGTGGGCATGCCCAAAGCAGGTGACCATTTCCTTATAAAATAATCCACATTTAACCGGCAGGAGGCCCAGATTTCTTTGGTATTCCCAGACCTTAATCCAGAGCTGGGCACATGGTAAATGTGTAACAAAATCTGATGAATGAATGCATTTATGAGCAATTATCTCCTTATGAATCAGAGAGGGTTTAATATATTGAAATTTCCCTTGTTCAGGGATCTAAGAGGATTGTAATGAAGAACCACATACAGATCACGTATTTTCCTATGAAAAGGTTATTGGTAATAACTAACACATCCAATAGAAATGAACTAGCACAAGCATCCACAAACATTCATCTAAGTAAGACTTCTGGAATAAAACAAGAAAGGGAATCACTTAACAAATGCTACTTTATTCAACTTAGCCTGTGTCAAGCTTATCACTCCAGCCCGTTATATCACTTAGAAGAGTGAATTCACAAGCCCCTAATTGGCCTAAATAGAACAGCATAGAATAGCATAGAGAGGGTTCTCAGAGTCTAACACAGCAATCACATTTGTTTGCTGTACCAAAAGTTCACTCTGTCTCTCTCTTTTTTAAAAGATTTTATTTATTCACTTGACACACAGAGAGAGAGAGAGAGATCATACAAGCAGGGGGAGGTACAAGGGAGAGGGAGAAGCAGGCTCCCTGCTGAGTGGGAAGGCCAACATGGGACTTGATCCCAGGACCCTGGGATTAGGACCTGAGCTGAAGGCAGCTGCTTAACCAACTGAGCCACCCAGGCGCCCCTAGAAGTTCACCTTCTCAAACCATTATTTAGAGTCACTGATTCTACCTTATAAAGTACAGCCAGATAAAAGTTTCCAACCCTGTCTCTTTTATTTCACTTTCCCCTCCAATTAAAAAAAAAAAAATTCTAAGTAAAGTTTTTTGCATCCTCAAAGAGGAAGGGCAGAAATCGCATTCAAACTGACCTGTGCAGGAGGGTTTGGGAAGAAGAAAATGACTTGGCAGTGGAGTTATGAAGCAGCCATGTGTGGCTGACATGAAATCATCTCAACAAATGGCCTATTCTTTATTGGATAACCAAAAATTAATGAACTTGGTGACTTGAGGCATGGATTAGAAATACGACTCTACTCATGTCATTCTGGGCAGTAAACTTTCTGATTCTTAGTTTTGTCATCTCTAAAATGGGAGTGATACTGCATAGCTTTAAAACTTCAAAGGGTTTTATGGCTGGACTCCGAACAAAATACACAAATATTAAATAAGGCACCACGCAAAGCATGGGTTTTAATGAAGGACAAGATGATAGAAAGAAAGAGATTCATCCCCCATCTCCTTCAGTTGATTTCCTAAAATCTAAAGACAGAGGTAGAATATTCACTTATGAGTAACAAAGAATTGTTTCATTTATTTATTCTTTTACTAACTTAATTAAAGTTTATAGGGTGTTCATTTCCCCAACTCAAAAATTTACAATTGCCTGTTTGACCACAAAGAAATGACAGCAGTCACTAAACTGCAAAATCACTAGAAGAATGAAAAGAATCTATTTCCTCTTCCAAGAGAAGACATTTGGGTGACAAGCTTTCAAAATCTCTCTCCACCAAAGCACAAAAGCATTTTTAAGAAACACCGGACAATCCTCCAAAAAAATAACGTTTTGTTTTTTTGCAAATCTGCAGGCTCCTGTGAGACACAAAGCAACAAGCTCTAGTCCATTAGTATGACAGGTAGCGCTCTTACTAACAACTGCTTTTTACTCCTTCTGACAAATGTGCTTGGTGCCATGGTTGACGTTTGTGTGGTAATCAGGAGTGATGGAGAGGGGACGTCGGCGCTGCCGAAAGTGCCCCCCGATTTAATGTGAACGATTTGTCAAACGTGCTGTGATAGCAGTGCTGTCAGACCCGGGCAGGGAAGCACTCTGTCATCTTTGCGCCAACCAAGGTCACTTTGGCAGGGGGAGGAGGGCTCTCGCCAATGAAATTTTCATGTTTATCAGTGATGTGCATGGCCTACTTTCACAACTTGTTTTTCCTTCTATTAACAGATAACCATCTCAGGGTTTGGGAGACACTCCCCTGGAGAGAAGCCTGCTACAAGAAACAGTCCCCAGGGCGAGCCACTTGGCATCGCTGAGTGCCAAAAACCCAGGTCCTACAGAAAAGCCAGGAGCCCATGTCAACTAACAACATTCGGGGGTTTTTGTTCCTGGCTGAATACAGCTATCACATATTTTGCATTTTAAATAAAATGTTGATGAGAGTAGTCATTAGTGTTGCATTGGGTAATATAGTTTTGTAGTTCTATATCACACCTAGTTTTATGTTGTTATCTTCTGGGCACCGACTATCTCCTAAGCATCAGTAGAACCAAAGGTTAGATGTGGTCTTCACGTAGTGAGCTCAATGCCTTGACCATGTTTTTTAAGGTCGGTAAGAGGATGGATGTTTTTTATTATTAATAAAAACACCCAGAAGCAATAGATGCTTTAGAGTGGGTTGGGTTAATGTTTTTGTTTCGTACTCTTGTCCTATTCTTCCAGGCAGTCCCTTCTCATCGTGCTGGGCGTATCTCCTAGACTACTTTGGAAGCAGAGTCAGGCAGGGACTACGTCTCCCTGAATCAGGCATCTTTATCGTCCAGCTCAGTATCTGTTCCGTACATATGATAGCATGAATGAACATGATGCACAGAAATGAAGGCCAGAACATCCAGGGAAAGGAAATAAGGATCCGTGCCAGAGATGGCCAACTGGGTGCTGCATTTTGTTTGCGGATGAACCATATACGTAAAAAACAATGGCTTAGTGGATGGACGAGATGGAGCATAAGGCCCCAAGGAATGGTCCTCAACTGGTAGCACGCAGGCCAAATTGGGCACAGAGGCAAAATTCAGACTACAATTATGTCTCGTTCGTACCAGGCAACATTAGCCTGTGAAATGCCTACTGTGTATGCTTGAGTGTGTGCTGTGTGTTTGTGTGTTTTTTAATTAGTTACTAAAGTTTTAATATTGGGAGCTTTTACCTAAAAGCATGGGATTTTGGATTCTCAGAGGGGAAACTGTGATGAGGCGGCAGAGCTGCCCAGAGCACAACCAGTTGCCCCCTTCAGATGGCATTCACTCTAGCTTTCCCAGTCCTGAGAAGCTAATGCAAGCTGCCATTTGTCACCATGTTTGCGCTACGACTTTTCTAGTAGTAGGGAGACATTTCTGTCTACCGTGTCAGTCAAACGTGGCTCAGAGCAC
>JAQQSY010001679.1:0-14197 GCA_028646535.1 Procyon lotor
GCTTAGGAACCATGAGAACAGACTTAGGGAAATTAATGACACCAAATACATTCCAACGTCAGAATTCTTGGAATCTCTGAAGGGCTGGAGAAAGACAGAAGACTAGAAGATATAGCAGAACAAATTTTGGATGAAAATTTCTCAAATTTGGGAAATAGAAAAATGTTCATGTCCTAGAGGCAGAAAGGAAACCCCACAAGATCAACGAATTTAGAAAGACACCCTGAAAAATAATTGTAAAATTTGCAAATTATAATTTCGAAAAAGGGTCCTGAGAGCAGATAGGGGGAAGAAATTCCTTACATATGGAGGAAGATCCATCAGAATAATATCAGACCTGTCCACAGAAACTTGGCAAGCCAGAAAGGGCTGGCAAGACATATTCAGGCCACTAAACGAGAAAAACATGCCGCCAAGAATACTTTATTCATGAAGGCTGATATTCAAAATGGATAGAGAGATAAAGAGCTTCCAGGACTAGCAAGGTTTAAAAGAGTGTGTGATGATCAAGCCAACACTACAAGAAATATTATGGGAGTGTTCTATAAAAGAAGAAAAAACTCATGAATGATGCAGAACGGAAACTTAATATCTATAGAAAGAAGGACTTCACAGGCAACATGATGTCAATAAAAACATATCTTTCAAAAATCACTCTCAATATGAATGGCATAAATGCTCCCGTAAAATGGCTTAGGTTTTCAGACTGCATAAAATACAGATCCAATCCATATGCTGTCTACAAGAGACACATTTGGAACCTAAATATACACCCAGACTGAAAGTGAAGGGATGGAGAGCCATCGTTCATGCAAACAGGCTGCAAAAGAAAGCTGGGGTAGCAATTCTCATATTAGATGAATTAGATTTTAAGCTAACGATGGTTAGCAGAGATTTAGAAAGACACTACATCATTCTTAAAGGGTCTATCCTCCCAGAAAATAAAATAATTGTAAATATGTATGCCCCCAATACAGGGGCAGCCAACTTCATAAACCGACAGTTAATCAAAATAAAGAGTCCTATTGATATGAATTCATGAACTGTAGGAGGTATTAACCAGCCACTCTCAGTAACAGAGAGATCATCCAAACAGAAAATCAATAAACAAACAAGAGTTTTAAATGACACATTGGACCAAATGAACATCATAATTATATAAAGAACATTCCAACCTAAAACAACAGAACACTCATTCTTCATGAGCATACATGGAATTTTCTCAAGAACATTCCACATACTAGGTCACTAATCAAAACACAGCCAATACCACAAGACTGAGATGATTCCCTGCATTTTTTCAGGCCATAATGCTTTGAAACTGGAACACACCATTAAGAAAAAATTTGGAAGGAATTCAAACACTTGGAGTCTGAAGACAAACCTGCTCAAGAATACTGGGATCAGGGGCGCCTGGGTGGCTCAGATGTTAAGCGTCTGCCTTTGACTCAGGTCTTGATCCCAGAGTCCTGGGATCAAGCCCCACATTGGGCTCCCGGTTTTGGCAGGAAACCTGCTTCTCCCGCTACCATTCCCTCTGCTTGTGTTCCTTCTCTCGCTGTGTTTCTCTCTGTCAAATAAATAAAATCTTAAAAAAAATACCGAGATCAACCAGGAAATCAAAAAATCACTTAAACACTTCATGGAAACCAATGTGAATTAAGACACATTGGCTGAAAACCCATGGGGCACCTCAAAGGCAGTCCTGATGGGAAAATATATAGCCATCCAAACCTCACTCAAAAATATTGAAAAACGCCAAATACAGCAACTCCCTTTACACCTTAAAGAACTGGAAAACCAACAACGAATTAAGCCAACCCCATGCACAAAAAGTGAAACAATCAAGGTGATAGCACAGTTCAAGAAGTTAGAAACTACAGAACAGTAGAACACATCAATGGACACAGAGATTGGTTTTTGGAAAGAAATGATAGCATCAATAAGCCATTCGCCAAATTAATCCAAAAGAAAAGAGAGAGGACCCAAATTAACAAAATTATGAATGAAAGGGGAGAGATCATCAGTAGCCTAAAGGAAATAGAAACAATCATCAGAAATTATTACCAACAGCTATATGCCAATATAGCTATCTTATTGGGTGCCAATAAGATAAACAACCTAGAAGAAATGGATGCATTCCTGAAAACCTATAAACTTCCAAGACTGAAACAGGAAGAAATTGATAACCTGAATAGACCAAAATCTAGTAATGAGATTGAAGCAGTGATCAAAAACCTCCCACAAAACAAGAGTCCCGGATCTGACGAATTCCCTGGAGAATTCTACCAAATATTCATGAGAAAAATAATACCTATTATGAAACTGTCTCAGAAAACAGAAACAGAAGGAAAATTTCCAGACTCTTTCCATGATGCCAGAATTACCCTGATCCACAAACCAGGCAAAGATTCCGTCTAAAAGGAGAATTTCAGAACAATATCCCTGTTGAAAACAGACGCCAAGCTTTTCAACAAGATCCTACCCAATAGGATCCAACAGCACATTAAAAAGTTTATCCACCATGAACAGGTGGGATCTATCTCTGGGATGGAAGGGTGGTTCAACATTCAGAAATCCATTCATTTGATGGAAGAAATCAGTAAGAGAAGAGAGAATAACTACATAGCCCCCTCAATTGATGGGAAAAAAAAAAAAACTTTTGACAAAATTCAGCATCTGTTCCTGATTAAAACTCTTCAAAGTGTAGGAGTAGAAGGAACATTCCTCAACTTCATAAAGTTTATCTATGAAAAGAGCATAGCAAATATCATTCTCAGTGGAGAAAATCCGACAGCCTTCCCTTTGAGATCAGGAACATAACAAAGATGCCCAGTCTCGCCACTCTTGTTCAACATAGTACTAGATGTCCCAGCAATAGCAATAAGACAACAGAAAGAAATAAAAGTTATTTAAACTGGCAAAGAAATATTCAAACTCTCTCTTCACAGACAATATGATTTTTTATATGGAAAACCCAATAACTACATCTCCACACTACTTGAACTCATACAGATATTCTGTAATGTTGCAGGATACAATATCGATGCACAGAAATAAGGGGCTTTCTTATACGCAAACAATTAAAATATGGAAAGGGAAATTACAGAATCAATTACATTTAATATAGCACTAAGAACCATAAGATACCAGGGAATAAACCTAAGCAATGGGGTAAAGCATCTGCACTTTATAAAGTACAGCACACTAAAGAAAGAAATTGAAGAAGACAGAAAAACATGGAAAAGCTTTCCATGCTCATGGATCAGAAGAATATACATTGTTAAAATGTCTATACTACTCAGAGCAATGTAAAGTTTCATTGCCTTTCCTATCAAAATTCCACTGGCATTTTTCAAAGAGCTACAATACTCAATCCTAAAATTTGAATGGAACTAGAAAAGAACCCGAATTTGTAAGGAAATATTGAAAAAGATAAAAACAAGCTGGGAGGATCACATTGCCTGATTTCTTGCTTACCTCCAAAGCTGTGATCACCAAGACAGCATTTTACTAGCACAAAAACAGACACGTAGACCAGTGGAAAAGAGTAGAGAGCCCAGATATGGACTCACAATTCTTTAGTCAAATAATCTTTGACAAAACAGGAAAAAATAATATCCAGTGGAAAAAAGGCAGTATCTTCATTAATGATGTTGGGAAAATTAGACAGCTATGTATAGAAGAATGAAACTTGACTGTTCTCTTACACTATACACAAAAGTAAACTCTAAAAGTATATGAGACCTCAAAATAAGACAGAAATCCATCAAAATCCTAGCGAAGAACATAGAGAGTAACCTTTTTGAAATCAGCCACAGTAACTTTTTCAGGACATGTCTCCAAAGGCTAAGGAAACAAAAGCGAAAATGAATTTTTTGGACTACATCAAGATAAAAAGCTTCTGCACAGCAAAGGAAACTGTCATCAACACAAACAGGCAACCTATGGAATGGGAGAAGACATTTGCAAATGATACTACAGACAAAGGTCTGATATCTAAGATCTGTGAAGAATTCCTCAAACTCAACACTCACAAAACAGATAATCACTTCAAAAAATGGGCGAAAGTCATGAACAGACACTTCTCCAAAGAAGACATACAAATGGCGAACAGACGCATGAAAAAATGTTCATCATCTTTAGCCATCAGGGAGATTCAAATCAAAACCACATTGAGATACAACCTTACACTAGTTAGAATGGCCAAAATCAACTAGACAGTAAACAACAAATTTTGGCGAGGATGTGGAGAATGGCAGCCATCTTCCAATGTTGGAGGGAATGAAAGTTGGTGTGGAGACCTTGGAAAACATTGTGCAGATTCCTCAATAAATTAAAAATAGGGCTGCCCTATGACTGTGGAAGTGAACCACTGGGTATTTACCCAAATGACAATAATGTGTTATGAAGAAGGGTCCCATGTACCACAATGTTCATAGTATCAGGGGCAACAACCACCAAAGTGTGGAAAGTGCCATGATGCCCTTCAACAGATGAATAGATAAAGAAGATATGGTCCATATATTCAATGGAATATTATGTCTCCATCAGAAAGGCTGAATACCCAACTTTTGTATCAACATGAAGGGGACTGGAAGAGATTATTTTGAGTGAAATAAGTCAAACAGAGATAATCAATTATCATATGGTTTCACTTAAGGGTGGAGTGTAGGGAACGACATGGAGGGTATTCGGATTAGTATGTGGGGGGTTTTGGGGGGAAATCAGAGAGGGAGATAACCAAGAGAGACTGTGGAATGTGAGCAATAATCTGAGCATTTTGGAGGGGAGTGCTTGGGGTTTTGGGTGAGCCTGGTGGTGGGTATTGAAGAAGGCACATATTGCATGGAGCACTGGGTGTGGTGCATTGAAAAGGAATCTTGAAACACTGAAAACCTAAAATAAAAATAATCAATTATAAAAGATTACATTTTATATTAAATTAGTGGTTGATTTGAGTTCAGAATATGAATTTTATACACCTAGGTGATGTATTTGGTACTAAATAGTCAAGGGCTTATGTACCTCCAGTACTTAGGATCATTGTACTTCTTACTGTTCACAACTAACATAGACCCTGGTAAAGGAATTATTAAGGGAAGAGGAAAATGTGTATTCAAAATATTATAAACTTGACCTATGGGATCAGAACTTCTATGTAGTTGTTTCCCACAATTTTGATATCATTGAAAAGATTTAAGAGCCAGAACTTTGGCTTTTGTTAGTGTATATTTTCATAATTATCCTACAACTTTAGAAACAACAATCAATACTGGCTTTATTTTCTGAGTTTGTTACATAATACACGATGGAACTTCAAGTCAAAATAAATAACAATAACAGCAATAAAATCAAGAGGAACAAAACTTTTCTGGGTCACAAGTCTTCTCAGCCTCCTCAGTAATTTTTTATTCCCCAAATACGTTTATTTTACTTTTTCAGTGTTACAAGATTAACTGTTCTTGCACCACACCCAGTGCTCCATACAATACATACCCTCCTCAATACCCACTACCAGGTTAGCCCAAAACCACACCCCCACACCTCAAAACCCTCAGTCTGTTGCTCAGAGTCCACAGGCTCTCATGGCTCATACCTCCCACTGATTTCCCCCCATTCACCCTTCCTTTCCTTCTCACAATGCCCTCCATGTTTTTCCTTATGCTCCACATGAAAGTGAGACAATGAGATAATTGATTCTCTCTGCTTGACTTATTTAACTCTGCCTAATCTCTTCCAGTCCCGCCTATGTTGATACAAAAGTTAGGTATCCATCCTTTCTGATGGAGTCATAATATTCCATTGCATATATGTGCCATATCTTCTTTATCCATTCATCTGTTGAAAGGCATCTTAGTTTTTTCCACAGTTTGGTCATTCTGGCCATTGCTGCTATGAATATCGGGGTCCATGTGGCCCTTCTTTGTACTGCATCTGCTTCTTTGCTGTAAATACCCAGTAGTGCAATATCAGGGTCATAGGGTAGCTCTATTTTTAATTTCTTGAGGAATTTCCACACTGTTTTCCAAAGTGGCTGCACCAACTCACAATCCCACCAAGAGTGTAAGAGGGTTCCCCTTTCTTGACATCCTCTCCAGCATTTGTTGTTTACTGTCCTATTGATTTTGGCTATTCTAACTGGTGTAAGGTGGTATCAGTGTGATTTTGATTTGAATCTCCTTGATTGCTAAAGATGTCTTCTCCCTCAGTAATTTAGTAAAAGTCTCAGTCAACGTACAAGGCTACTTATTCACACTTGGGATAATTTCTTTTATCAATAAATTTCTTTAATTACCATGGCTTATTCATATTTTATTTTCTTATTTTGTTGATTACAACTTGTGTTTTGCAAAAGAGGATATTTTACATTTCAATTTTTATTTTCAAAAAGCTTTTGTAGTTCTTTTATGAGTTTTGATTTTCACTTTATGGTCATATGCATTTATTTAAGTAGGTAATTTCCATAAGAATTGTTCTTTAACCAAAAAATATATATATATACATATCATATAATTGATATACATTATATATTATAATAATACATTAGTAAAATATGTATATATATTAAACATATCAAACATTCTTATTTTAAACATGTAACTTTTTCTAAGATATTTATGAACAACTCTATCAAAGCATGAAATTTAAATTAAAAAAATATGATGTACAGAATATATGGTCAAAAACCAGACCATGATTAGAAACAAAATTGTCATCCAAGATCTACATAATTAATTAATTTTTAGAAATCTAAAATATGTCAGTATTTTCCTTATACATTATAATGATAACATTTAGATATAAAATATAAATAATTTTTTAAATTATTCTCAGTTTTCAAAAAGTTATTTTAAGCTTTCCAATAGAAAATTTAATACTAGTGCGAGGAGTTAAGATGGCAGTAGGGATACCCTAAATATTAAATCATTCTGAACATGGAAGAAATTGATCTGAGGACTGAGGGAACAAACTGCACAACTAGAGGTAGAAAGAAACCACATCGTGGAAGATAGAAAAGGCAAAGACATGATTTAGGGAAGAAAAGAATGAATGGTGCTGTTGAGGGAAAGGAGCCCTGATTATTGAGAAAAGGGAGAGGGAGAGAGAGAAAGACAGAGAGAGAGAGAGAGAGAGAGAGAGAAGAGACGGCAGCATGCAGATGATTGTATAAGAAAAATATTTCTACAAAACTATTGCGTGGGAAAATGAAATTTCCTAATTATATTAATCTTTTACCAAAAAATGGGGCTCAAAACCTGAAGTTTTAAAAGTCTGTTCCATCGCTGGGGTGGAGCCTGTCCGATAGTAGTGCTTTTGTGGAGAAGGAGGGCAGAGGTCTGAGAACCTCTTTACTGGGAAAGTTGCCCTGCTTGGGAAACGTGGCACGTCCTCTCCGGGGACAAAAGAGCTGTTGGGCACCATTGCTCTTTCTTATTCTTTAGCATAAGAACAGAGAGAACTACTGAGGGCACCTAAATTGGGCACTTACTTTTTACTACACTTCACCGTAAAACTCAAAGCCTCTGCACATTTGTGCAACTGCCATGGGACAAACCGACACCAGCCACAGTGTGGTGATACCATCCCCCAGAGGATCAAAAAGGTTCCGCACATGGCAGAGTCCCTAAAATTTGGAGTTATGAAACCCAATTGAGATGCTTGAGGTGAAACAAAGGTTTTGGAAACCTGGCTGGCTCAGTCATTAAGTGGCTGAATTCTGCTCAAGTCTTGATCAAAGGGTCCAAAAATCAGGGCCTGCATCAAGCTCCTTGTTCAGCAGGGAGCCTGATTCTCCCACTGCTTGCCACTCCCCCTGCTTGTGCTCTCTTATTCTCTGAGAAAATAAATAAATTAAATCTCTCTATCATTTCTATCCTTATTCTTATTTTTGTTGGTGAATCCCAATTCCTCCTAAAACTTCCAGAGTGCACCCTGCCTTGATCATGGGCGAAATATCCAACTCTATATCCTCTCATCCACTTCTAATCAAAATGAGTAGGAGAAGGAACACCCAACAGAGGAAGAACCCAGAGACTGCACCATCTCCCTCAGAACAATTAGACATGGACATTAACAGTATGTCAGAGAGAGAATTCAGGCTGACAATTATCCAGGCAATGGCGAGGATGGAGAAAAACATTAATAACAATATAGAATCTCTAAGGGCAGAAATGAAAACCAGTATAGCCAATGTAAGAAGTGCTGTCAGTGAGATCCATTCGAATCTAAATGGTTTAACAGCTAGAGTTATGGAGACAAAGGAAAGAATTAGTGATTTAGAGGATAAAATGGTAGAAAAGAAAGAGTAGGAGGAGAGCTAGAGCAAACTGCTCAGGAATCATGAGAAGAGACTTAGGGAAATAAATGACAACATGAAACGTTCTAACGTCAGAATTATTGGAAACCCAGAGAGGGTAGAGAAAGACAGAACACTAGAAGATCTAGCTGACCCAATTGTGAATGAACATTTCCCCAATCTGGGGAATGGAAGAAGGGTCTGTGTCCTAGGCAGAAAGGACACCTGCCAAGATAAACGAGTTAAGAAAATCAGAGGGACACATCATAGTAATATTTGCAAATTATAATTTTAGAGAAGAGGTCCTGAGGGCAGCTATGGGGAAGAGATCCCTCACATATGGAGGAAGAACCATTAGAATAATGTCAGACCTGTCTCCAGAAATCTGACAAGGCAGAAAGGGCTGGGAAGACATACTCAGGCACTAAATGAGAAGAACATGCAGCCAAGAATACTTTATCCAGCAAGGCTGACATTCAAAATGGATGGAGAGATAAAGAAGTTCCAAGATTGGCTAGGATTAAAAGAGAATGTGACCATGAAGCCAGCACTCAAGGAAATATTAAAGGGGGTTCTATAAAATTAGAAAGAACCCATGAGGGACATGGAACCGAAATTTACAATCAATAGAAACGAGTAAGAGACAGGCAACATGATTTCAATAAACACTTATCTTTTAATAATCACTCTCAACGTGAATGGCCTAAATGTTTCCATAAAATGGCACAGGGTTGCAGAATGGATAAAACGGCAGGACCCGTCCACATGCTGTCTAAAAGAGACTCATTTGGAACCAAAAGATACATCCAGACTGAAAGTGAAAGGATGGAGAACCATCTTTCATGCCAATGGTCCTCAAAAGAAAGCTGGGGTAGCGATGCTCCTATCAGATAAATTAGATTTTCAGCTAAAGACTGTAGTCAGAGATAGAGAAGGACACGACATCATTCTGAAAGAGTCTGTCCTCCAAGAAAATCTAACAATTGTAAATATATATGCCACCAACATAGGAGCAGCCAACTACATAAGCGAAAAGTCAATCAAAATAAAGAGTCATATTGAAAGGAATACAATAATAATGGGCGATTTAACACTCTACTTTCAGTAACAGACAGATCACCTAAACAGAAAAATCAATAAAGAAACAAGAGCTTTTTGGGGCACCTGGGTGCCTCAGTGGGCTAAAGCCTCTGCCGTCGGCTCAGGTCATGATCTCAGGGTCCTGGGATCAAGCACTGCATTGGACTCTCTGATCAGCAGGGAGCCTGCTTTCCCTTCTCTCTCTGCCTGCCTATCTGTCTTCTTGTGATCTCTCTCTCTCTCTGTCAAATAAATAAATAAATAACATCTTAAAAAAAACAAAACAAAATAAGAGCTTTGAATGACACATTGGACCAGATATACCTCATAGATATATAGAGAACATTCCACTCTAAAAGAACAGAATACTCATTTTTCTCGAGTGCACATGGAACTTTCTCAAGAATAGGCAACATACTGGGCCACAACTTAAGACTCAACCAATATCAAAAAATTGAGATGATTCCCTCATTTTCTCAAACCACAATGTTTGAAACTGGAACTCAACCCCAAGAAAAAGTTTCCAAGGAATTCAAACACTTGGAGGCTAAAGACCAACCTGCTCAAGAATGCTGAGATCAACCAGGAAATCAAAGATGAACTTAAAGATTTCATGGACACCAATGAGAATGAAGACATATTGATGCAAAATGTATGGGACATGGCAAAGGCAGTCCTAAGGAGGAAATCCATAACCACCCAAGCCTCACTCAAAAAAATTGAAAAATCTCAAATACATCAGTTCACTTCACAACTCAAAGAACTAGAAAGACAACTACAAAGGAAGCCAACCCCAGGCAAAAGAAGAGAAATAATCAAGATCAGAACAGAGAACAACGAGTTAGAAACTAGAGAAACAGTAGAATGCATCAACGAATTCAGAAGTTGGTTCTTTGAAAGAATCAATAAGATTGATAAGCCACTGGCCAAACTCATCCCAAGGAAAAGAGAGAGGACCCTAATTAACAAAATTATGAATGAAAGGGGAGAGATCACGACTAATCCAAAGGAAATAGAAACAACCATCAGACAATGTTATCAACAGCTATATGCCAACACCTTAAACAACCTAGAAGAAATGGATGCATTCCTGGAAACCCATAATCTTCCAAAACTGAAACAGGAGGAAATTGACAATCTGAAGAGACCAATATCTAGTAATGAGATAGAAGCAGTGATCAACAACCCCCCTCCCCCAAAAAAAGAGTCCAGGACCGAATGGATTCCATGGGGAATTCTATCAAGCATCCAAAGAAGAAATAATACCTATTCTCCTGAAACTGTTTCAAAAAATAGAAACAGAAGGAAAACTTCCAGACTCGTTCTATGAAGCCAGAATTACCCTGATCCCCAAACCAGGCAAAGACCCCATCAAAAAGGAGTATTTCAGACGAATATCCCGAGATTCTCAACAGAATCCCAGCTAATAGGATCCAACAGCATATTAAAAACTTATTCATCATGACCAAGTTGAATTTATCTTTGGGATGCAAGGGTGGTTCAACATTCACAAGTCAAACCATGTGATAGAACAAATCAATAAAAGAAGAGAGATGAACCACATGGTCATCTCAATTGATGCAGAAAAAGCGTTAGACAAAATTCAGCATTTGTTCCTTCCTAAAACTCTTCAAAATATAGGTAGAGAAGGAGCATTGTTCAATGTGATCAAGTCTACATAGGAAAAGCCCACAGCAAATATCATTCTCAATGGGGACAAGCTGACAGCCTTCCTTTTGAGATCAGGAACACGACAAGGATGCCCACAAACACCACTCTTGTTCAACATAGTGCTAGAAGTACGAGCAACAGCAAACTGAAAACAAAAAGAAGTAACAGGTGTTCCAATTGGCAATGAAGAAGTCAAACTCTCTGACTTCGCAGACTACATGATATTTTATATGGAAAACCCAAAAGACTCAAACCCAAACTACTAGAACTCGTACAGCAATTAAGTAATGTGGCAGGATACAAAATCAATGCACAGAAATCAGTTGCTTTCCTATACACTGACAATGAAAAACATGGGAAGGGAAATTAGAGAATTTATTCCATTTACTGTAGCATTAAGAACCATAAGATACCTGGGAATAAACCTAACCAAAAAGGTAAAGGACTGTACTTGAAGAGCTACAGAACGCTCATGAAAGAAAATGAAGAAGACACAGAAAGGTGAAAAGCATTCCATGTTCCTGGATCAGAAGAATAAATATTGTTAAAATGTCTATACTGCCCAGAGCAATCTATACTTTCAATGCCATCCCGATCAAAATTCCACTGGTTTTTTTTTCAAATGCCTGAACAAACAATCCTAAAATTTGTATGGAACCAGAAAAGACCCCAAATTGCTAAGCAAATGCTGAAAAAGAAAAATCAAGCTGGGGGCATCCCATTGCCTGATTTCAAGCTTTACTACAAAGCGGTGATCACCAAGACAGCATGGTACTAGCACAAAACAGACACATAGACCAGTGGAACCAAATAGAGACCCCAGATATGGACCTGCAACTTTATGGTCAAATAATCTTTGACAGAACGGGAAAAAAATCCAGTGGGTATACAGTTTTATCCAGTGGATAAAACACAGTCTCTTCAATAAATGGTGCTTTGAAAATTGGACAGCTATCTGTAGAAGAATGAAACTTGACCATTCTCTTACAGCATACATGAAAATAAACAGGAAATGGATAAAAGGCCTCAACGTGGTTGGAATCTTTCAAAATCCTCGAGGACAACATAGGCAGGAACCTTTATGACATCAGCCACAGCAACTTCTTTCAGGACATGTATCCAAAGGAAAAGGAAACAAAGCAAAAATGAAATTTTGGGACTTCATCAAGATAAAAACCTTCTCCACAGTGAAGGAAACAGTCAACAACAGTCAAAAAAACAATCAGGTCACCCACAGAATGGGAGAAGATATTCATAAATGACACTACAGACAAAGGTCTGATATCTATGATCAATAAAGAACTCCTCAAACTCAATACTCACAAAACCGAAAATCACATCAAAGAATGGGCAGAAAACATGAACAGACACTGCTCCAAAGAAGACATACAAATGACTAGCAGACAAATAAATAAATGTTCATCATCCTTTGCTTTCAGGGAGTTTCAAATCAAAACCAAACTGAGATACCACCCTACAACAGTGAGAATGGCCAAAATCAACAGGAGAGTCAACAACAAATGTTGGAGAGGGTGTGGAGAAAGGGGCACTCTCTTACAATCTTGGTGGGATGGCAAGCTGGTGCAGCCACTTTGGAAAACAGTGTGGAGATTCCTCAAGAATTTAAAAATAGAGCTACCCTATGACCCTGCCATCACACTACTGGGTATTTACCACATAGATGCAGATGCATTACAAAGAAGGGCCACATGAACCCCAATCTTCATAGCAGTGATGGCCACAATTGACAAACTGTGGAAAGCACTAAAATGCCCTTCAACAGATGAATGGATAAAGAAGATAAAGATATGGTCCATATATGCAATGGAATATTATGCCTCCATTAGAAAGGACGAATATCCAAATTTTGTATCAATATAGACGGCCTCGAACAAATGATGCACAGTGAAATAAATCAAGTGGAGAGAGCTAATTATCTTATTGTTTCACTTACATGCTGAGCATAAAGTAAAACATGAAAGGCATTGTGAGAAGGAAGGGAAGTGGGAATGGGGGATGTCAGAGGGGGAGATGAACCATGAGAGACTGTGGATACTGAGCAACGAACTCAGGGTTTTAGAGGGGAGGGGATTGGGAGGTTGTGTGAGCCTGGTGGTGGGTATTCAGGAGTGCACGTACTGTCTGGACACTGGTTGTGGTGCATGAGCAATTAATCTTGTAACACTAAAAAAATAATATATGTGTTGCCTGGGTGACTCAGTCGTTAAGTTCTTTCTTTGGCTCTGGTCATGATCCCAGCATTCTGGGATCGAGCCCCGCATATCCGGCTCCCTGCTTGGCAGGAAGCCAGCTTCTCCAGGTACCATTCCCACTACTTGTGTTCCCTCTCTCGCTGTGTTTCTCTCTGTCAAATAAATAAAGTATTTAAAAAAATAAAAATAAAGACTGAAAAAATAAAATATAAGTATTTGGAAACATAAATAAATGAATAAATGATAAATAACAATAAATAACAATAAATAAAATAAACATATTTGGGGGAAAAAAATCAGAGGGCAATAAACCATAACAGACTGTGGATTCTGAGCAACAGATTGAGGGTTTGGGAAGGGAGGCAGTGAGGGTTGGTGAACCTGATGTGTGTATCGACGAGGGCATATATTTAATGGAGCACTGGGTGTGGTACATGAACAATGAATCTTGTAACACTGAAAAAATAAAACCATTTGGGGAAAAAAAACCACAATGAAACAAAAATATAAATTAATTAAAAAAACACAGGGACATTGTACTGTTAGATGGTCAGTTGCTTAGACACAAACTAGGTAAAAACAGGGATCTAAGAGGTGCCTGTGACAGGCTAGGGGAGATTGATTGCTTTTCTTTGAGGGCTTCTTGAATAGAACAGGCACTATCCACCAAACCCAGGAGGAGAGCACAGGCTGATCACATTTCTTTTCTGCCCATTAGCATGGATTGACTTCAGTGACTAGCATAGAACTGACATTGGAGTCTTGTGATGATTATACTGAGCCCCACCACCCTGCATTTTGCAGGAGTTTCTGAATTAGGACAAGTGTCCCTCAGAATCAGAGCAGCATCAGTCCCAAGTCCAGAAGAAAAGCAGAAACCCTACACCAAGTCTGCTGATCATAGAATGCTGCAAAACTTAAACTCAATGGGAAA
>JAQQSY010001680.1:0-14197 GCA_028646535.1 Procyon lotor
AGCAGAGACCTCCCCTCCCACAGCCAAGGCAGGGCTCCATCAGGACCCTGGGATCATGACCTGAACTGAAGGCAGACACTTAACCAACTGAGCTATCCAGACACCCCTAAACTTAATATATCTTGAGCATTGTCTTTGTAGTGTTGTTTTAATGCTTTGTTGGGTTCTATTGCATGGGTAGCATGGTTTATTTAAGATTTTTTATTTAAGACTTTTTAATTTAAGACTTTTTTTTTAGAGCAGTTTTAGGTTCACAGCAAAATTAAGGAGAAAACAGAGATTTCCCACATACCTTCTGGAGTGCCCAACTGGCTTAGTCAGAAGAACATGAGACTCTTGATCTTAGGGTTGTGAGTTTGAAGTCCACATTGGGCATAGAGATAACTAAAATAAATAAACAAATAAACTTAAAAAAAAACGTTAAACTCCTACATACCCTCTGAACCCACACATGTCTGGCCTCCTCTAATATCAAAATCCCCCATCAAAGTGGTATGTTTGTCACAACTGATGAACCTACACTGACACATCAAGTCACTCAAAGTCCATAGTTTATATTAGGGCTGACTCTTATACTTTCATTGGATTTGGACAAATGTATAATGGCATCTGTCCATCACTTTCACTGCCCTAAAAATCCTCTCCAGCACAGCTTATTGAATCATTCTCCTGCTGTTTTTATTTGACAGGCTCATAAATAATACTATAATGGTTATCCTCATAGGTAACTCTTGACTCACACACTTGCTTATTTTTCAGTTCTCTGAAGTGCTGGGCTGTGGGCTTTCATACCCTTTACCTGAAACACTTCCCTGTCTCCAGGCTCTCTAATTTGTTAAATTCTTTGTATTCCTTCGAGTCTGAGCTTAACGTATCACTTCCTCTAGGGAGCCATCACGACCCCAAGGCTAGGTTAGACCTCCCGGTTAAATACCTTGGTAGCATTTGTACTGTTCTTTCATAGCACTAGCACATCTATTTCTGTTTGGTTTTCTATCAGGTCCCCCAACTTTGAATAGTGTCTGGTCCACTGGAGGTATCCAAGAAGTTGCTAATAGAATTTATACATATATCAATGTTTTTAGATGTCTTTTCATCTTTTATAAAGAGAAAGTTTTAGAAAACTGATTGAGCTTCCAGTTCATCCATAGTCCAAAGGCTGCAATGCACAGATTGCAGATAATGAAGTTAAAAGTGGAGCCTAAGCATTCCAAGTGCTAATTAGATGTGTGTCTGGGGGCCACAGTTAGCGCCATCAACACAGGTCCAGGAAGCAGACCTTGGTTTCCCTAGAAGACAAGTTTATCTTTACTGGAAGAAAACCTGTATTTCCATCCAACCATTCATCCACACATCCATCTGGTATAGATTGAGTATATATTATTCTTTAGTTCAACAAATATTTATTGTGTGTCTACCATGCTCCATGCATAGTTCAAATTTCAGTGAAAATGATGGAAAACATCTCTTTCCTCTTGGAGCTTGTAATTAAACTATTATATGAAAAACACTGTGCCATCAATTTAGATAATACCCATGGAGAGAAAGGCATGGTCCTTACCCCACAAAACTTATAGTCTGCTGATGAGTTATAGTAAACACACCAACAGCATAACACAAGTAGAAGGTCTGAGAGATGGAAACTAAGAATCATAGGAGAGTATTATATCATCCTCTTTTATGATTTTCAAAAGAGTTTCCATGTCTGTACATAATTTCAACTCTTGGTCCAACTCTTGGGACTATCACTCAAGTTGATGCATACCCTCGGTTTCATGGTTGACTGATTCACGGAAGGAACCCAACCAAGCTCGACCAATCTGCTTCCTTGGCTGAAATATTTCAAACTAAAACTGAGAGTTTTTTTTTTTTCTAAGAGCTTTCATTTTAAAAGGGAAAGCTGCAGTGAGCTATAGGCAGTATATTTCTTGCCATTTGGAGATAAATGGGCTGCCATGAAATAAGGGGCCTAAATGAAGAGAGATGCAGGAAGTGGAGTCTGGTGGACTTTTATCCCATTGTTCTAGTTGTTCAGACAGCCCAGCTGTAACCTCTTCCTTAGCTCTCCCTGCTTGTCCACGATTTCCTTGTATTCTAACAGCCAACACACTCACCACTGGTATTTATTAGTTTGGGTTGGGTGTGTGTGACTTGTAACTAAAAGAATCCTTGCTGAAGGCTTTGCAGAAGAGGTGAAATCCTAGCTGAATTTCAAACAATGAAAAGGACTTAGGTGTTTCTAGTTTTGGCTTTTGCCCCAAGCCTGAGCTACCAAAGAAAATGAGTCAAATCACATTTCAATGATCATTTTCTACTTAAAAAAATGCCTTTTTCCTGAAGGGCTGAAATAACCTTTTCCCTGATAATATTAAAAATGGAAAATTTCAAATAATAGAGAAAAATTTAATGTTTCTCCCCTATCTCTACAAAAACCTACCCTCCAGAAATAACTACTATTAGCAATCTGGGATGATCATCTAACACACATCCAATGTAATCTGCTCTTTCCTTACTATGGGCATCTTTTAAAGCACTTTTGTTTTAAAATCCTTTTTATTTGGAAATAATTTCATATTAATAAGAATTTGAAATATTGAAGCAATGTTATGAAAGGACAACTCACCTAGATCTATCTTATCTCCTTAGCTTTATCATTCATTCTCTTTCTTTGTATCATTTGAAGACAAGTTATATACATCATGGTCCTTTATCTCTAAATTCTTGAGGGTGTATATTCTAAGAATAAGGATATACTCTTATATCACTGTGGTACAGTTCTCAACTTCATAAATTTCTACTGATACTTTAATCCACTGTCTACAAACTAGTTTGGTGAGTTGTTTGAATAATGTTTTTATAGCACTCTTCCTTCTAGTTCAAGATTCCATCTAAGGTCAGGTATTACATTAACGTGTCATGTCCCCCCAACTTTCTTTAATCTGGAACTTTCCCACAGCTTTTCTTTGTATTTTATGACAGGACCTTTTTTATTTTAATAGAAATTTCCTCATTTTGTGTTCACCTGATATTTCCTTATGATTAAATTCAGGTTATGCATTCTCTGCCAGAATACCGCATAGGTGAAATTATTGGCTTTGCAGGGTATTAATAACATCTAGAGGTATAATTTACATGCAAGAAAAATGCATGAATCATATGTATAGTTTGGTGACTTTCTGGCATGTTCATATGCATAACCAACATATGCATAACCAACAAAATCATCATCTAGAATATTTCCATCCATTCAAGAAGTTTTCTTTTGCTCCTTGCCAGTCAATGCCTACTCCCACTCCCCAGACCAAGAGAAACATTATTCTTTCTTCTACTATTGTATATTACTCCTCCATGTCTGTGGATTACATATAATGGAATCATGCAGTCGGTATTCTTTTATGTCTTACTTCCTTCATTTAACAAAAATTTTTAAGGTTCTTCTATGTTGGATACATCAATAGTTCATTCTTTTTTCTTTTTTAATTTGTCATTTAGTATTCTGTTGTATGAATTTCTCACAATTTTTAAAATCTGTTTTCTTGTTGATGGGTAATGTTTTTAGTTTTAAGCCATTATGAATAAAATTGTTATGAAAAATCATTTATGAGCCTTTTGTGCATATATAGTTTATATGTCTTGGGTAATTAGCTTGTAGTAGAATTGCTGGGCCATAGAAAAAGCTTATGCTTACATTTTTTAAAAAGTGTTAGTTTTCTAAAGTGGTTTACATTTTATGCTCCTACCAGCTGTTTATGGAGAATTCCCGTTGCTCCTCGCATCCTCACCAATGCTTGCAGTTGTCAACTTTTTATTTATCACATTCTGGTGGTTGTATAGTAGTATCTCCATGGTTTTCTTTGGCATTTCCCTGATGACTAACTATTTTAAGCACTTTTTCACATGCATTTTTGTCATCTGGGTAGCTTCTTTTGTGAAATGCCTTCTCAATTCTTTTGTCTATTTCTTAATTGGGTAGCTTTACCTATTGATTTCTAGGCCCTCTTTACATATTATGGATACAAGTTATGTCAGATATATACAGTGAATATTTTCTCCCAGCCTGTGGCTTACTTTTTCACTCTCTTAATGGTGTTTTTCCATAAACAAAAGGTTTTTGTTTTGACCAAGTCCAATTTGTCACTTTTTAAAAATAATTTCAGCTTTCACATTGCACATATCTACCTTAATTTTTGCACATGGTGAGAGATATAGGCTAAGGTGCCATCCTGTGTATGTTCTAAGTGCTTGCCTCTCATAGGACTCTGGCTGCCAAGCACTTTCTCTCTCTCTTCTCCAGTCCAGCTTCAGCTTGCCTCACTGCTATGACTGGAGACCCAGCAAAAGTGACACAGGGACAACTTGTGCATGTGGAGAACTAGTTCTGCTTTCAAAGCTCTTACAGATTGCAATCTCTCTCTCTCTCTCTTGCAACTTCTTTGGCTTTCTTTTTTTCTACTTGAACAAGAATTTTATTATCTTTTTTTTCCCAAATATGTTTATTTTTTTCAGTGTGACAAGATTAATTGTTCATGCACCCCACCCAGTGCTCCATGCAATACGTGCCCTCCTCAACACCCACCACTAGGCTCACCCAGCCGCCCACCCCTCCCCCTCCAAAACCCTCAGTTTGTTGCTCAGAGTCCACAGTCTCTCATGGCTCATTGCCCCCTCTGATTTCCCCCCATTCACCCTTCCCTTCCTTCTCACAATGCCCTCCATGTTTTTCTTTATGCTCAGCACGTAAGTGAGACTATAAGGTAATTGGCTTTCTCCGCTTGACTTATTTCACTCCGCATAATCTCTTCCAGTCCTGTCCATGTTGATAGAAAAGTTGGATATTCATCCTTTCTGATGGAGGCATAACATTCCATTGTATATATGTACCATAGTTGGCTGCAAAGTTGTTCTAAGCTTCACTGGTTTCTCCTTATCCCTGTAAAGTCCCTCTATCTACCATACTCTGGATTCTCCACAGATTTGTGCCAAGGCTCACAGAGAGACGTGCTGGTCTCTTCTCCCTCAGGAAGGTCTTACCTTTGCTGGCATTTTCTTCCTTTCAACGTCTTTGCTTCCACAACTCTCTGTTATTTAAAAATGCACTTTTTGGAAGTCATATTCACTTTTTTCTAGTTGTTATGGTGAGTGTGATGATGCACTGCAATTGTCTACATCAGAACCAGAAGCTGGAAACCTAGTCACATGACTTTCAACTACTACCGACATGATAATTCTCAATTCTCTATTTTGATCCAGGACTTTGCTAAGGAATTCCAGACCTTTATCCCTAGTTATCCTAATGTTCTATAAGCCTCTTAAATTTAAATATCTTACATGGAACACATGATCTTTTTCTGCAAACAGGCTCCTACCTGAGATTTCTTGTCATGGTAAATACTGTTTCCATCTACCCAGTCACCCAATATCTGGACGTGTTGATTCCTCCTTCTCTCTTGTCACCACATCAGCAGGTTACTGATTTCACTGGACTCTCCCACATTCCATTCCTTTGATTTTCCTCCTACTGCTCTACCCAAGGCCTTCATAATCACTGGCCGAAATTATTAGAATCATCTCCTAACTGAATTTTAATCTCTGTCTCTTCCCACCTCTCTTCATCCAAACACACACACACACACACACACACACACACACACACACACACACACTTTTCCTGACTACTTTAAAGTTGATCTTTCAAAAAATACATCTTTTTGAATACTCTAACATGATTGAGTCACTCTAAGACTTACTAATTTCTGATCGTTCTCTTAATTTCCACAGAACACAGTATAAATTACTTAAAATTCAAAGTCCCTCATAATCTAGTCTAAACCTATCTTTCTAGTCACATGTGTAGTCATTCTCACTTGGATACTTAGGGGTACCATGCACGAGGTATTTTATATGAATGGCCTCCCACTGCGTGTGGTGTCATCAGTGCTCTGGAGTTTTGTGGGAATAGCCCTGCTATACTTTACCATCTTTGGATTGCTCTGTCTCCTCTCGTCCCAAAATGTGCATGTACATCTTTGTACTCTTTTCTCTTCCTTACCAGGAATAACTTTTTACCTTACCTATTGGCAAAATTCCCCTTCCTACTCCAAGACTCTGCTCAGATGACTCCTAGCCACTCATAGCCACTCCTAGCCAGAAAAAACTCAGGTTTTTTCTATTAGCTTCTTAGCCTTATAGAGAGGAATACATTGCTCCAACATTACATTGTATTATTGGTATTTGTATATCTATCTCTCCTGTGAGGCAATCAGATTTTGAGGAGCAGCTTATGTGATTATATACCCCCATCTATCAGTCTAAGTAAGTCTTTGTTAATTGAGTTGGAAATAATTTAGATGGACAAGGTGTGACATTGTTGAGAGCTTTATATGTTTGTAGAAGTTGTATTTCATCTTGTAGACAGTGGGCAGGCATCAGAACTGGGGTGGGGTGGGAAGTAGGTGATGAAACACACTCTGCCATGCTTAACAAAAATGAGGCAGCATCAAACAAAAGACCAGTCTATGTATGTGTACCTGGGAAGAGCACCTGGGCTGCCTGTCCAAATCACATGCCTAGATAATAATCTACCTCAAACATTACAGTCATATGAAGGTGTTGTTCCTGCAGAGGAGAATAATTAGTCAATTTCTGAATTGTCCCCATGTTAGCTTTCAGTTTTAATGTCCCATTTCTTGTTCCACATGTTGATTTGTTTAAATTTCCCTGTAAGCACATTCATATATAATTCTCAAAGGCATTGGCTGGGCTGCTTCTAGGTGTAAAGAGCAGCCTCTTTGTTGATCTGACTACATATTAGACTTTCTGCTGGATTATATGGGGAAATAACCTCCAGCTTAAGGGCAGATGTAGGTTCAGTCTTGTAGTTTCATTCCCTTGTATGACTCCCATTTTCTTAACTTGATGCCACTGACTAAGAACAGAGCCAGGCTTCGCTTGGCAGCAACTTCAGGACACAATCAAATCATTCTTGCTGCTCCTTTGCTCCTCCTCCTTTTCTTACTTGCTTTCTTTGTTTTTCCTCTGGTCCCAATTTTCTACTTCATTAACCTCGTTGCATATTTCTTCTGCTGAAAACCATGTAAAATACATTTTGGAAAAAGGCAGGCTATAAATAAAATCAAGGCAAAAAAAAGGAAACAATAGCATGTCTTTTTTAAAAAGAGCAATACAAAAAAAAAACCAATACATGTGTATTATAGAAAATTTATGAAATGTAGACAGGGATAAAGAAGAAAGTGAAAGCTATTCACTTATGGAATACTAATATTAACACTTTGGTATATAGCTTGACAAATTTTTGCATAAAATTTATACAATATAAATTTATATAAATGTAATATATATATATTATAGTTATATGTATCTATGTATTCTGATAAACATAGAACCTATACTGTATATCTATATAGAGACACCAATATAGATATACATGCATACCCAAATGATCAAATATGTACTCTAATAGCAAAATAATTGTAAATAACATTTTATAATCTTTTTTATTCAACAATTTATATATTATCTTTCCGTGTCAGTATGTATCCATCTAGTTTACACATAAATGTATAGAATGAAGTTGGAGCATAGAACTGATTTCTTTCTATGTCTAAAGAAATAAAAGCAGCAAAAAACTCAACCCAAATACAAATATAAAACCTACAGCAACTGAATTAAAGAAAAACCATCATAAAATATTGATTGAGAAGATGAATGCTTCTCTTTCCAACTCCCAGAAGTAGGATATGAAAAAAGATTAGTCAACAAAATCCTGAGAATTTTTGCAAATATCCTCAAATTGGTAAGGAAAAAGAATAGGAGTTAAACAGGAAGCTTCGGATCTTCTCTGTGTGGGGAGGTAAAAGAAGCTGCTGGAAAAAAGACATGGGTACAAAGAGGAAGTAAGCAACTGGAACTGACAGTCTCATATGATAGGTAATCTCTAGGGAGTCACACTGAATTCAGAGTATAATCCAGAGCGGACATGTAGGACTGATGTTGCCCACTTTGTTAAGTGGAATGAACCCTTTTACAAGACCTTTAACTGAATCTGACATGAGAGAGGTTAGAGATATGTTTTTCAACGAAGACTGCACCCAGATCAAGCTGATTTCTTCCTCTGTCTTTAAGGCAATAGAGTTTCACACTCAGCCCTTCAATCAAAGTTTGGAGTGATGGGGAACAGTTCAAGTGCGGAGTCCACGAGAATTCATTCACCTTCCATTAGAGGAGAAAGCGCCCCTGTTGAGGATGTGCAAGATCAAAGGAAACCACAAGACACTAAGTCAATATGCCATAGCACCCAAAAATAATAGTAATAATATAAATAATACCAGTAAGTGAAAAGAACATAGAATGTAATTGACAGCAAAAGATTCCATTCTGGGGAAAAGTAACCTAAGGAACAGAAGAAAATTCTCTACAAATATTTAAATTCTATACCGTTTAACAAGAACTTGAATTCAGTTTTTAGAAGAGCTCAGAAATTACATGATACACCAATTGAATGAGCTAAAAATGAAGGTTGCAAAGCTAAGGAACAAAAATGAAGACTAAAGCACTATCACTATAAAAGTAATAACTAAATTAGAAATAGGAAGGAATATAAGTGTGGCTGGAAATGTAATCATTGGAATCCAGGGAAAGCAAGCAATAATTTTAATAATTTAAAAATATATAATATTTATTATATTAAAAATAATAATTTTAATATAATAATAATTTAAATTTAAATGATTTAGAAAGAGACTAAAGGAATTAGAGGAGAAGAAGATACCAGCTATGAAAGAAAGGTAATAATAATTAGGTATTGATAAACAGGAAGTAGAAAACCCAACAAATGGAATAGAATAATCATTAAAAGATTCAATAGAAGAGAAATTTCCCTGAAAGGAATACCCAAGATAGTTATAAAAGACAAGCTGTGTTATAGAAAAACATTAGTCTGGATGGTAGACTCTGAGAGATACCCTTTTAAATTTAGTGGAGAAGAAAATCATTCTCTAGGTTGCCATGAGGAATAAGGACATATTTTTTTAAGGTTTTTAAACTTATGTATTTGACAGAGAGAGAGAGAGCGAGCGAGCAAGTGAGAGAGCATAAGCAGGCAGAGTGGCAGGCAGAGGGAGAGGGAGAAGCAGATTCCCCACTTGGCAGGGAGCCTGACATGGTGCTCAATCCTGGGACCCTGGGATCATGACCTGAGCTGAAGGCAGATGCTTAACTGACTGAGCCACCCCAGGCACCCCAAGAACGAGGAAGTCTTTTTAACAAGGGTCAGATGATCCTTAGACTTCACACAGCAACATTCAGTGAAACAATATCTATAATCATATGCGGGAAGGTATGATGTGAAAATATATATCAGCAATTAACAAATCCTAAAGAATCAGGAGATAAGCACACGTGAGCCATTTTGGAAGCAAAGAAGTCAACAACTACTTCACGATGAACTCCAGTCACCCAAGACATGAATGGAGAGGCCATGGAAAAAAGAACTGGGGGAGCAAAATGTGCAAGAACACAGATGAAATAATACCTACCAAGTTCTGAGGTAAAGATAATGTTACTCAAAGATTTTATGGCTAAGTTGATCACGTAGTAGAAAGGTGAAGACTCTGCACCCGGCCCCCAATCTACACATGTCAGAATTGGGTTTGATGCTGAGACCCAGAACTCTTGCAAAACATAGAGCTGAAGTCCTCTAGTAATGAGCAGGAGCTATGGGGACCTTCTTCTTTGGCCTGCTGCTGCCTTTATGACATCCCCTCTTCTGGCCTCAGTATCTCTACCACTTTGATTTCAATCTCTGTCTTGCTCTTCTCATAGAGCATAATGTTTAGTGTAGAGCTTTTGGATTTATGTTCATGAGTGGGGCTGGACTGTAGTGTTATTATTTTTTTTAGAGAAAGAAAGTGCACATATGTGGTGGGGAGGGGCAGAGGGAGAGAGAGAATCTTAAGCAGACTCCATGCTCATTGTGGAGCCTGAGGGGATGCTTGATCTCATGACCCTGAGATCATGACCCTGAGGTCACGACCTGAGTTGAAATCAAGAGTTGGACTTTCAGGGCACCTGCGTGGCTCAGTGGGTTAAAGCTTCTGCCTTTGGCTCAGGTCATGATCTCAGGGTCCTGGGATTGAGCCCCGCATTGGGCTCTCTGCTCAGCAGGGAGCCTGCTTCCCCCTCTCTCTCTGCCTGCCTCTCTGCCTACTTGTGATCTCTCTCTCTGTCAAATAAATAAATAAAACCTTTAAAAAAAAAAAAGAGTCGGACTTTCAAATGACTAAGTCATCCAGGTGCCCCTGTAATGTTACTTTCTTATAGCGTCTCGCTTTGCTTTCAAATCAAGGTTATGTTCATCTCATAATATGAGTTGGAGTATATTATTCTTATTTTATAAACTTTGGGTAGTTTAGGTAAGACTGGAATTAATTTTCTTTAGATACTATAATGTAATATGCATTTTAGCTATGGATTTCTGTATTAATATAAGTGTAGTGATAAGAAAGCATAGTCTGATGCTAGCAGTTGTTTGGAATTTACTGAGATGTGTTTTATGGCCCCGTACTAAGTCAATTCTTACAAATGCTAATGTTGCTTCGTGTGTTCTCTCTTATCATTGGGCCCAGAGTTACATAGTAGGTCAAGATTGTTTATGTTGTTCAAATCTTATATATCCTTACTTATTTTTTTGTCTGCTTGAAGCCATAAATTTCTGATAGGTATATTAAAATCTCCCACTATGATTGTCTATCTCACAATATGGGATATAAAAGATATATGTCTATCTCTTTTAGCAGGTCTGTCAAATTTTGCTTTATATTTTTTGAGGCTGTTATTAGATACATATTACATCAATGAAGTCAATCTTATATCAAATGTTTTTTGAGTTAAACTTTATTTCCAGAAAGGCTTTAAACCTTAAAATTGATATTTTCTGGTATTAATATAAGTTCAATAGCTTTATTTTGATTAATATTTACCTAGTACAGCTTTTATTGCTTTTACCTTTTTTCAGCCTTCTCACATCCTTACATTTATTTACATGCTCTTATAAACAGCATATAATTAGATTTTAAAAATTCTGACAGTCTGTGGATTAATGAACATTTAATCTACTTATATTTTGTTATTGTGTTTTTAGTTTATTTCCATCATCTTATGTTTTGTGGTATTTATTGTACCTTTTACATTGCAGTTTTTCTCTCTTCTTTTGGAGAAACTGAATATTTTTTTAAATTCCATATTTTTCTCTTATGGATTCAGAAGTTAAATAACACTATATCTATTTTTTTTAGTAAAAGCTTATGAAGATGAATGAAAAACATGAATACTTAAGTTATTACATTCCAAAGTTAACCAATATGTTTGTTCAATGTCTGAAACAATGGATGTCAATTCCAGTCATGCTCTTCTTTCTTTATATGCTTTTGTCATATATTTTTACTGTAATCTTGTTTTACTTTCTCTCATAAGACATTATTCTTTGATATTTATTAATTTATTTTCTATTTTTTAAATTAAAAAATTAAAGATTTATTTATTTATTTAGAGAGTGAGGGGTGAGGGGCAGAGGAAAAGAGTCTTAAGCAGATTCCCCACACTGAGCCTGATGTGGAGCTTTGATCCCATGACCCTGAAATCATGACCTGACTGAAACCAAGAGCTGAATGCTTAACTGACTGCCCCACCCAGGTGCCCCTCATCTAGTTTTTATAATATAGTTCCATGGTTCAAAAATTCAAAACACAACATAAAAGGGGTAGTTCAATCAAAAATTCTTTCTCTTATCACTGACTACAATCTATCACCTCAAACACTTCCCAACAAAGACGATTTTTGTAATCTGATGTTTCTTCGTATTCATACACAAATAGCTATGAAAATAAATTCTTTTTTTCTTCTTTCTTATACAACAGCCAGAATTCTGTAAATATATGTTCTGTACTTTGATTTTTATTTTTATTTTTTTTGTACTTTGATTTTTAAAATTTAACAGTATATCTTAGAATTTTTCATATCAATTCATAAAGATTGTTATTATTCATTTGAAAGTAGCTGTACAATATTCTACCGTATGGATGTACAATGATTTAATGAGGGCTGTATTGTTAAAAACTTGGGTTGTCTCCAATCTTTTAGTAATACAAACAATGATGTAATGAATACTACAGTAAACAATGTCATTTTATATAAGGATAGTTAAATCTATAGAACAAATTCTCAGAATTGTGATTGCCAGGTCATAGGGTAAATGCACTTTTAATTGAACAGATTTTTCCAAACTGTTCTCATGGGTTTGGTTTGTGAATACTTAGATTAAGATTTTTGCATCTATGTTCATGAGTAAGACCAGCTTATAATTTTCCTTTCTTGTAATTTCTTGCTAGATTTGGGCATGAGGATTATGTTTGCCTCAAAAAATGAATATGGGATGTTCCCTTTTTTCTTTATTTTAGTAGAGTTTGTGTAAGATTTGCTTTATTTTTTATTAAATATCTGGTAGAATTTTCTGGGGAAGCCATCTGGGCCTGGACTTTTCCTTGTGGGAAAGCTTTTAATTACAGATTCAAGATTTTAATTGAATTATGTAACCTGCCATTACCAGAGGAGGAAACTACCTATGGGCTCATTATAGAAAGATATTTTTACAGGTAAAAAATTCAGTTATTTCTCTCAGCACAGAAAATTAATTTAAATGTAGTGGTCAGTGGTATCATTTCAGAAACAAGGCTAATTTAATTTGAATTTTGACTCTGACAGTTAATAGCTGTCTGAATGTGGAGAAATTATTTAAGTTTTTTGCTCCAGTTTTCTTGTGTACGAAATGAGAAATTAATAAAATAGTAGCACCTACCTCATTGTGATTCTGAAGATTAAGTGGGTAAATGTAAGTGAAGCCTTTAGAAAGTTTCTAGGCATATTACAGATATCATATAATTGCTTATTTCTACTACAGAAGGATCTCATCCCACTATGGTCTGGTTTATGTTGAGAAGAGATTTGTAGTTTAATTTTTATTCCTTTGAAATGAATTTGTCTTTTCTGCCTGTTTTCTTTTGTTTTTTTTGTTTTGGATATTTTCACATTTGATTATGCTGTATTGCAGGCTGTATTTCTCTTTATCAATTCTTCTTTTAAAATCTGCAGACAAGTAATTTATCATCTTTAGAAAGTGTTAGCTCTTATTTCTTCAAAGATTGCTTCTGCTTCACTCTCCTTTCTGGAATTCTAAGTATACATATGTTGTACCTTCATACTCCATCCTTCACGCTTTTTAAACTTTTTTTTTTTTTTTTTTGTAAATATATATTTTTAATGTTTCTATCTTCTTGTCTGTGCTTCATTTCTAGGTCATTATGTCTCTCTTCAGCTGTGACTAATCTGCTTAGGGGCCACTGAAGTTTTAATATCAATTATTAGATTTTTAAAAAAATTTTTTAATTATTTATTTTTTTTAAAGATTTTATTTATTTGACAGAGAGAGATCACAAGTAGGCAGAGAGGCAGGTAGAGAGAGGGGGGAAGCAGGCTACCCGCTGAGCAGAGAGCCCGATGTGGGGCTTGATCCCAGGACCCTGAAATTGTGAACTGAGCTGAAAGCAGAGGCTTTAACCATCTGAGCTCTCCAGGTGCCCCTCAATTATTAGATTTTTTGTTTTCATTTCTAGAAGCTCCATTTGGTTCTTATTGTTTGGGTTATACTTTATATTTCTAGTTCCTTACTGATTTTCAGGGGTCCCTCTATTTCTTTTAACATATTAAACATAATTACATAATTGCAAATCATATGTCTGATAATTCTAATATTTGAAATATTTCATATTGTTTTAGCCTTCCTTTGTTTTGGGTTACTCTCAATGATGGCACCTTGTTTTCCTCTGTGTTTTGTGACATTAAATTCTAAGCTATTCATTTTCCTTGGAATTTGGTCCGTAGAAATTCTCAAGGACCTGCGATGAAGGCAGAAATGCACCTGCTTCTGATGCATTACAAAGAAGGGCCACATGTACCTCAATGTTCATAGCAGCAATGGCCACAATTGCCAAACTGTGGAAAGAACCAAGATGTCCTTCAACAGATGAATGGATAAAGAAGATATGGTACATATATACAATGGAATATTATGCCTCCATTAGAAAGGACGAATATCCAACTTTTGTATCAACATGGATGGGACTGG
>JAQQSY010001681.1:0-14195 GCA_028646535.1 Procyon lotor
TAGGTCTCTCGCCATCGGTACTGTCTCTTCTTTTTTTTGTGGTGAGTTTTTCCGCCTCGTCATTTTGTCAAGGTAAGAGTAGATGGGTGAGAAAGATTCTCTGGAATTCTGCAGTTTTCACTGATTGATTAACTAGGTCTTGGCTGGATATTCTCGCTGATCTTCTGGGGGAGGGGCCCTTAGCCTTGGTTCTCAAATGTCTTTGCCCGAGGCGGAATTGCACCGCCTTGCCAGGGGATGGGCCAAGCACTTTGCTCAGGTTCGCTTTGTTCCCTGAGTGCTTTCCTTACCGCCCTTGGAGGCCGGGGAATGAAAATGGCGGCCTCCCAGTCTCCGGCCCAGAGGAGCCCAGTGCTGGGCGCCGCGATCCTCCACACACAGTCAGAGGAAAGCCCTTATCACTCCTGTCTCCCTTGTCTGCGCCTGGCGCTCTGTGCTCAGCTAGCCCGTGGCGGAGCGCTTCTATCTGTGGCACATGAGGCCCGGACTGGAGTCCCCAAACCAGCAGATTCCTGCTGCGCACCCACACCTCTCCTCCCAGAGGAGGAAGGAGGGGGTGTCTCCGGAGCTGCCTCCCGTGGAGTCCCCACTTGAAGTAGGTCAGCCCTATATGGACTATATGTCTCAGTTCCTATAGTCCAAGGTAGGCCTATGCGGCGCATTGTGCGGCTCCTTCTCTGCCGCCAGCTTCTCTGCCCCAATACCTGGGAGCTCTGCTGCACTCGGGCTCCCCTGGTCCCTCAGTGACCCCATGGGTCCTGAAACCACACTGTTCCCGTGAGGGCTGAACCCCCGGTTAGCCTGCGGAGTGATGTCCCTCAGCGGAGCAGACTAGAAGTTCTGGATTTTGTGCTCCTCGGCTCTGCGGCTGCTGGGAGCCGGCCCCTCCCCCTGGGGTCTCTCTTCCCGTCGCTTTAAATTCACTTTTTCCACTCCTACCTTCCTGAAAGTGGTCGATTTTCTGCTCCTAGAATTGCTGTTCTTATTCTCTTCTCTCTCCTGTTGTGTTTGCTGGCTTTTAGAGTGGTTTTCTACTTCTTTAGCTGGATTTCTGGGTCCTGGTGCTTTCTGTGCATCCTATACCTCTGCCGTCTTGCCAGATCCTTGCATTGGGATTTTGTAGTTTTATAGGATCCAAAGGATTGCCATCCACCTGTTCTTTCAGCCTATTTTCTGGGGAAGGGGACTGCCACTTTGTTTCTCAGATAATCCTGCCTGTGCAGAGTTGCCCTGTCTGGGGGATGGGCTCAGTGGAAACAGGACTTCTTGGGTACATTTGTAACCTAAGGCCTTTCCTTGCCTCTTCAGGACATCAGAGCAAAAATGGCTGCAGCCAAACCTCTGGCCCACAGTGGAAAATAACAGTCTGCCGTCTTTAGGAAACTCTGCAGGACAGTCTCCACTTCTGCTTGCACCACTGAAAACAGCAGCTTTCTGTGGTGCATGCGCACAGCTACTCTCAGTGGTGTTTTCAGGAGCTCGAGATTATCTCTGCCCATTGTGTTTTGTTTTTTGTTTTTGTTTTGTTTTTTTCATTGTACTTTTAAAACCGTGAGCAGCTCTGGGCTCGCGGGCACACACCCGAGGCTCTGGAATCAGGTCTGGTTCTCCCCTACAGTCCCTTCCTGGCCACTATTATTCTTTGAGTTTTTGCCCTGTCATGAGCACTTTTTCCAGATTTTTTTCCCAGGTGTTCTAGGAAAGAGCAGCTATCAACTCACCCAGTTTGTGGTTTCTGGTGATCCTAGTTGTAAGTTCCTTCCTGCTCTCACTGACCACAACCTGCTTCCTGGCTCCAATGCTTGGGCCCTCCACTGTTGCAGGAATCTCCTTTTGCTCTGTGGTCCTTGTATCCCTAGACCACAATGTCCTGCTTAGAATTCTGCCTTTCATTTCCAAAGCCCCCCTTCAGGATGGGGTGTCTCTTACTAAAACAGATTTCCAAGGGCTCTGCTTTTGCACTCCAGTGTTTTTTTGCACTCCAGTGTTATATCACTTTCCAGGTGCCAGCTTCATATGCACTTCATTTTTATCTTTGTACCATCTACTTGGGATCTGTTGTTCAAAGTGGAATTACTCCATCAAAGAGTTATGTAATTGCCATGTTACATCTTCAGCTAAGGCATCAGGGGCCACCAGCAATACATTCATTTTCCAACAGTCCACTCATGCTGTGTTGCTGGTGTGAATTATCGTGGATAGTTATGAAAAGATACAGTTGTGCCTTTAGTTTGCTTTTTTAAAAAAGATTTTATTTATTTGACAGAGAGTGCACACAAGAGTGTGCGTTATGAAAAGATACAGTTGTGCCTTTAATTTGCTTTTTTAAAAAAGATTTTATTTATTTGACAGAGAGTTCCCCCTGTAGGGGAACAGCAGGCAGAGGGAGAGGGAGAACCAGGCTCCCCCTGAGGAAGGAGCCCATTGGGGGATGGGATCCTACATCCCTGGAATCATGACCTGAGCCAAAGGCAGCCACTTAACCGACTGAACCACCCAGGTGCCCCAATTTGCTTTGCTTTTATTACTACCAAAATTGGGCATTTTTTCATGTCAGGACTTATAGTCTATATTTCTTGTTGATGAATTATCTGCTCCTGCTGTTTACTAAGTAGAATATAAATCCTTTTTACTTTTGACTCTTTGATTTTTCAAATAATTTCACTGCTACTGCATAGTCATTTTTGGTAAATTATTCTAAAAGGATTTTATTGGTTTTGATCTTATAGAGTTGTATAAATGTATTTGCATAAATTAGCATACTGACAATAATAATATTTTCCTATTTTAAAATCTCTTTTTTTGGTTAAACTACTTTTTAATCCTTGGTTTCATTAATTTCTATTTTTTCTCTTCAAAATTCTCTTTCAAAAAACAAAAAAATGTATTTAGGAAGTATAACTAAAGAGAGTGTACTAAAATAATAATTATTGGGCGCCCGGCTAGCTCAGTTGGTAGAGCATGAGACTCTTAAAATAATAATTATTTTTTTAAAATTTATTTATTTATTTATTTGTTATTTTAAAGTTTTTATTTAAATTTCAGTTAATATATAGTATAATATTAGTATCAGGTATATTTTTAAGAGTTTTTTTATTATTATGTTCAGTTTTTTAAATTTTATTCATTTATTTGAGTAAGAGAAAGCATGATGAGGAGAGGGGCAGAAGGAGAGGGAGAAGCAGACTCCCTGCTGAGAAGGAAGCCTGATGTGGGGCTCAATCTCAGGACCCTGGGATGATGACCTGAGCCAAAGGCAATTAACTGACTGAGCCAGCCAGGTGCCCCTGCAAGAACTATTTACAAAGATCAAGACAAGGTTAAGAGAACATGACAAAGGTCAGGTAGTAGGAACAATTACACACCTTTATCATATTTAAGACAGGGGTATGGGAGAGAATGAGCCTAGAGTGAATCTGTAGCATGGAAGAAAGACCCCCTTATAAGAACTGTAACTGTAGAATGCAGCCAGTACTAAAACTGCAAAAAGGTGGAGAGAGAACAGTGTGGGGAAAAGGGAATAAATGCATAGCCCCTGTTCCCAGTCTCTTGCTAATGCCTTTCACTGGCCAATCCAATCAGAAGTCAGAGAGCAAAAAAGTCTGGGTGAGCAGTCTGTAGATGTCAGCCTCCTGGCTACAGAAAAGGGCAGGGAATATTTGAGGAAGGAAGGGGACAATGGAGAACAACCAGCACCTACTGATATTCATGTTGTCACATTTCTTCACATCTTGTAAGTAAAGACATTCTGAAGTACCTTATTGAGGTTATTTAGGTAGCAAATAGCCTTGGAACCTAGAGATAATAGTGCCCTATGGGGAAAAAGGTAAGCATGATTATTGTCCAGATTAAAAACATAATGTCTCACTCTGGAGAAAAAGAAGTCAGGTTTACTGCTTGCTATAAAAGATCTGAGTATCTAAACTCAGTGTTTCTCTCTTATAACACAATCCACAGTGTGTGTGCAACTGGCACCTGTTCCTCTTTTCATCATGGTGTAGGAATTGGGAGTTGGGAACTGGTGGAAAATACTGATACTTCTACTGCTGTGAATAATAAACTATTTTTTGTCTCTCATGCTGCAGTCTCACATCTTTTACTGTTATCCATGAAATGATGGCAGGGCTAACTTGTTAGCTTTGAAATAGGGTAAAATCAGACCCTTCACAGCTCTTGCCAACTCAAAAAAGAAAAGGACAAACAAAATATTAAAAAAAAAAAGCAACCCATATTTGTTACCAGTGAAAGTGGCAATTACACAACGCCTTACTCTGAAAATTGATAATTAAAGAGAAAGAATTAATCATTCTTTCATGGTGGCCAAGTAGACTCAGATAACTAAGGAGAGTTCTTCATTACAGAGAAAGGTCAACTTGTAAACATAGAAGAAATTATGAAGTTAGAAAATTAAACACTTTTCCCCACTCCTAGAAGAAATAACTAATTCAGGCAAGGAAAACTTGCGGATTGTAAAGTATCACCAAAACACAACTTATTGGTTTCAAGGGGGAAAACAAAATGGAGATCAGGCAGTCACAACTTAAATGACAATAATCGTAGGACAACCAAACATTATGCATATCTTGATGTGATGTATATGAAGTATATAGCATCACTTATAAAGGATTCTTGTCAAAAATGTTTAACTTGCATCTAATTTAACCTTTATAGTTAACACCTTTTAACAAATCATGTCATCCCAATACTTAAAAATTGATTAAAAGTTAGGATAATGAACTTTCCCTCTTTGTCTGGGACTGTCCCAGAACTGAAAGTCCAGCATTCCCAGAAATCATAGTTCTGAGAAAACCAAGACAGTTGGTCACCATATTTCACATTTAACCAATTACTCTCTTCATAATTCTGATATATTAGATTTTCATATATCTTTTGAAAGTAGACACACAAAAATAAATTAGACACATAAGCATACAGTGGCTGTAAAACAGATCAGTACACCACTGTAATAAGAACTCCAATTCAACAGATAAATAATTTATTCTTCATTATCTCATTATTATTATTTCTACCTAAAAGCACAATTTCCTCAATTAATGTAGAAAGTCAGGGTTATTTCTCACATAAGCTGAAAATGCAAATAAAAATGTTTTGGCATCTTTCAAGATGATGTTATCAAAATCATTATAACTTTTATAACATATTTTGTCTATTGCACAAGAAACTGTTCAAAACATTGTCTCTAACTAATCAGATATATATTTGTTTTTATAATCTTAGTAGGAGTAGTAGAAGAAGAAGAATAAAGACACTTTTCTGAGTGTTTTATATTTATAAGACAATTTAATGTCTGCTTTGTCATTTTCCTTAAAATTACAGCTAACATAATTTATAATTGACTGTAATGGGGCCAAATCTGATACCTACTTTGGATTTTTTTCTCATTCTCCACCACTTCTGCCTCTGGGCATGCTTCTACTGGGCTCTCTCAAATCCTTGAAGAAGGAGCCAAATATTCTAATTTCTGAATAAATGACATCAAATGTCTGGATGGTTGATATCCTCCATCAATCACTATTATAACTTTCCTCTGAATCAGTTATTTATTTAGTAATTTCATCTGTATTTAATTTAAAAAACTTATCTGTATCATTCTTTGTTATGAGAATTAAATTGATTGATATTTGGAAGAACTATGTAAATATTCTCTGGAGAAGAAACCAATTGAGTACTCACATAGTGAGTTTTCTGTTCTCTCCAGTTCATTATATTTTTATTCAACTTTGGATACTCTGAGTTATTGTCAAGCAATTCTTAAAGTTGGCAACAGTGTTTTACTACTGTGTTTCTCATACACCTGGAGGAAAGAGGTAATATGGAAAATACACAAAATGACAGTTTGAACATGGCTTGTCTTCCTGGCATTACCTAGTGAGTTCCAGACTAGATTGTATACTTCATGAAGGTAGGCATACTATTTTATCCCCAATACATCAACACAATGCCTGGCACATGGAAGACAATCAATAAATATTTGTTAACTAAATGAATAAAATAAAAGGCTTAGAAAGAAAAAAATTTCTTTGGAAAAAACTTGAAAATATTAGCAATTAGAATATCATATTCACATAAAAATTTTAGGTTAAAACAAAAGCTGCTTCCAGTTACAGCTCCAGATATTAGGAATATCTTTCTCAGCTATTTTTGAGAGGAAATCTAAGTTGAAATATTATTCTAAATCAGTAAGTTGACATTGAAAAAAATAAAAAGGAATTCTGGTTTTTGTTCTAGTCCAATATTTAACTTTTTAATGCACAGTGTATATGGATTACAAAAAGTTTATAATTATATTCAAATTTCACAAATTGGTGTTGACTTTAAGCAGCATAAAAACTAACAAATTTACTGTGGCCTAGAGAGTACTTACTAAAAATTGCAGTGTTCAATGATTTTTAGAATCTTATTTTTTCAAGTTTTTATTTAAATTCGTTAGTTAACATACAGTGTAATATTAGTTTCCTGTGTACAATATAGTGATTCATCTATTATACATGACACTCAGTGCTCTTCACAAATGCACTCCTTAATATTCATCACCCATTTAACCCATCCTTTTGCCCACTTCCCCTCCAGTAACCCTCAGTTTGTTCTCTATAGTTAAGAGTCTGTTTTATGGTTTGCCTCTCACTTTTCCCCCACTATATTCATCTATTTTGTTTCTTAAATTCCTCATGAATGAGATTATATGGCATTTGTCTTTCTCTGACTGACTTATTTCGCTTAGCATAATGCTCTCTATCTCTCTCCACATCATTACAAATGGCAAAACTTCATTCTTTTTGATAACTGAATAATATTCCATTGTGTGTGTGTGTGTGTGTGCGCACATGTGTGTGTGTCTTTTTTTTTTTAAGATTTTATTTATTTATTTGAGAGAGAGAAAGTGAGAGGATGAGAGGAGCGAAGGTCAGAGAGAGAAGCAGACTCCCCGTGGAGCTGGGAGCCCAATGTGGTACTCGATCCCGGGACTCCAGGATCATGACCTGGGCCGAAGGCAGCTGCTTAACCAACTGAGCCACCCAGACGCCCCTGTGTGTGTGTGTCTCTTTATCCATTCATCAGTCAATGTACTTTTGGGCTCCTTCCATAATTTGGCTATTGTTGAAAATGTTACTATAAATATCAGGGTGCATGTGTCCCCTTCAAATCAGTATTTATGTATCCTTTGGGTAAATGCCTAGTAGTGCAATAGCTGGATCATAGGGTAATTCTATTTTTTTTTAAAGATTTTATTTATTTGACAGAGAGAAACACAGCGAGAGAGGGAACACAAGCAGAGGGGATGGTAGCGGGAGAAGCAGGCCTCCTGCTGAGCAGGGAGCCCGATGAGGGGCTCCATCCCAGGACTATGGGATCATGACCTCAGTTGAAGGCAGACGCTTAACGACTGACCACTTAGGTGCCCCAGGGTAATTCTATTTTTAACTCTTTGAAAAACTTCCATACTCTTTTCCAGAGTGGCTGCAGCAGTTTGTATTTCCACTAACAGTATAAGAGGGTTCCCCTTTCTCCATATCCATGTCAACATCTGTTTTTCTTATGTGTTTAACTTTAGTCATTCTGACTGATGTGAAGTGACATCTCATTCTAGTTTTGATTAGTATTTCCCTGATGATGAGTGATACTGAGCATTTTTTCATGAGTTTTTTGGCCATCTGAATGTCCTCTTCGGAGAAATGGCTGTTCAAGTCTGCCAAATTTAAATTAGATTATTCATTTGGGGGATGTTGAATTCAAGAAGTTCTTTGTATATTTTTAATACTAACACTTCATAGGATATTTCATCTGCAAATATCTTCTCCCATTCAGTAGGTTACCTTTTAGTCTTATTGATTGTTTTCTTCTGTGCAGAAGTTTTAATTTTGAGGCAGTCCCAATAGTATAGTTTTCTTTCTTTCCCTTGCTCAGGAGACATATCTAGAAAAATATTGCTAAGGCTTATGTTAAAAAAAATTATTGCCTGTGCTCTCTTTTATGATGTTTATGGTGTCAAGTCTCACATTTAGGTCTTTCATCCATTTTGAAGTTACTTTTGTGTATTGTGTAATAAAGTTGTCCATTTTCATTCTTTTGCATGTTGCTGTCCAGTTTTCCCAACATTTTTTGTTGAAAAGACACTTTTTTCCCCATTGACTATTCCTCCAGCTTATGGACTAATTGACCATGGAGTTGTGAGTTCATTTCTGGGTTTTCTATTCTGTTACATTTATTTATGAGCTTATTTTTGTGCCAATAGCATACTGCTTTGATCAGGACAGCTGTGTAATACAACTTAAAATCCAGAATTGCAATGCCTCTAGCTTTGCTTTTCTCTCCTTTTTTTCTTGTCTTATGTTAGTCACTATACAGTATGTCATTATTTTTTGATGTAGTGTTCCAGGATTTATTGTTTATGTATAACACCCAGTGTTCCATGCAATATGTGCCCTCCTTAATATTCATCATTGGCCCAACCCATTCCCCCACCCCACCTCTAAAACCCTCAATTTGTTTCTTGAAGTCCACAATCTCTCATGGTTCATCTCCTACTCTGATTCCACCCTCCTTCATTTTTCCCTTCCTTCTCCTAATGTCCTCTATGCTATTCCTTATGATCCACAAGTAAGTGAAACCATATGATAATTGACTTTCTCTGTTTGGCTTATTTCACTCAGCATAATCTCCTCCAGTCCCATCCATGCTGATGCAAAAGTTCTGTATTCATCCTTTCTGATGACTGAATAATAGTCCATTGTATATATGGACCACATCTTCTTTATCCATTTGTCTGTTGAAGGGCTCTTTCCACAGTTTTACTATTGTGGACATGCTGCTATGAACACTGGGGCACATGTGGCCTTTTTTTTGACAAGATCTATATCTTTGAGGTAAATACCCAGTACTGCAATTGCCAGGTCATAGGGTAACTCTATTTTTAATTTTTGGAGGAACCTCCACATTGTTTTCCAAAGTGGCTGCACCAACTTGCATTCCCACCAGTAGTGAAAGAGGGTGCCCTCCCCCTCCCCAACCTCTCCAACACTTGTTTCTTGCCTTGTTAATTTTTGCCATTCTAACTGGTGTAAGGAGGTATCTCAATGTGGTTTTGATTTGAATTTCCCTGATGGCTAATATGATGAACATTTTTTTCATATCTGTTAGCCATTTGTATGTCTCCATTGGAGAAGTGTCTGTTCATGTCTTCTGTCAATTTTTTGACAGGATTATCTGGTTTTTTTTATTGTTAAGTTTGAGGAGTTCTTTATAGATCTTGAATATCAGCCCTTTGTCTGCACTGTCATTTAAAAATGTCTTCTCGGGGCGCCTGGGTGGCTCAGTCGTTAAGCGTCTGCCTTCGGCCCAGGTCAGATCCCAGGGTCCTGGGATCGAGCCCCGCATCGGGCTCCTTGCTCTGCAGGAAGCCTGCTTTTCCCGCTACCATTCCCTCTGCTTGTGTTCCCTCTCTCGCTGTGTTTCTCGCTGTCAAATAAAAATAAAATCTAAAAATGTCTTCTCCCATCCCATGGGTTACCTCTTTGTTTTGTTGACCATTTCCTTTGCTGTGCAGAAGCTTCCTATCTTGATGAAGTCTCAAGAGTTCATTTTTCCCTTGCTTCCCTTGCCTTTGGTGATGTGTCTAGGAAGAAGTTGCTGCGGCTGAAGTCAAAGAGGTTGCTGCCTGCGTTCTCCTCTAGGATTTTGATGGATTACTATCTCACACTGATATTTCATCAATTTTGAGTCTGTTTTTGTGTATGGTGTAAGGAAATGGTCCAGTTTCATTCTTCTGCCTGTGGCTGTCCAATATTCCCAACAACATTTCTTGAAGAGACTCTCTTTTTTCCATTGGATATTCTTTCCTGCTTTGTCATAGATTATTTGACCATAGAGTTGAGGGTCCATATCAGGGCTCTCTACTCTGTTCTATTGGTCTATGTGTCTGTTTTTGTGCCAGTACCATGCTGTCTTGGTGATCAAAGCTTTGTAATTGCACTACTGGGTATTTACCCCAAAGACACAGATCTTATCAAAAGAAGGGCCATATGTTCATAGCAGCATGTCCACAATAGCAAAACTGTGGTAAGAACGAAGATGCTTTTCAACAGACAAATGAATAAAGAAGATGTGGTCCATATATACAATGGACTGTTATTCAGCCATCAGAAAGGATAAATACAGAACTTTTGCATCAGCATGGATGGAACTGGAGGAGATTATGCTGAGTGAAATAAGCCAAACAGAGAAGGTCAATTATCATACAGTTTCACCTACTTATGGATCATAATGAATAACATGGAAGACATTAGGAGAAAGAAGGTAAAATGAAGGGGGAGGGGAATCGGAGGGAGAGATAAACCATAAGAGACTGTCTCTGAGAAACAAACTGAGGGTTTTAGAGGGGAGGGAGGTGGGAGGATGCATTGCCTGGTGGTGGATATTAAGAAGGGCACATATTGCATCTTGAAACACTACACGAAAACATGATATATTGTATAGTGACTCACATAATATAATAAAAAAAATAAAAAAAATAAAGCTTAAACCTTAAAATCAGGCAATGTGATGCCCCAGCTTTGTTTTTCCTTTCAACATTTCCTTGGCGATTTGGGGTCTTTTTTGGTTCCATACAAATTTTAAGATTGCTTTTTCCAGCACTTTGAAAAATGCCAGTGGTATTTTTATTGGGATCGTGCTGAAAGTATAGATTGCTCTGGACAGCATAGTCATTTTAACAATGTTTATTCTTCCAATCCCTGAGCATGGAATGTTTTTCCATCTTTCTGTGTCTTCTTCAATTTCTGTCATGAGTGTTCTGTAGTTCCTCCTTTACCTCTTTGATTAGATTTATTCCAAGGTGTATTATGGGTTTTGGTGCTGTTTTAAATGGTTTTGATTCTCAAATTGCCCTTTCTACAGTTTCATTGTTAATGTATGAGAAAGCAACTGATTTCTGTGCATTGATTTTATATCCTGCCACATTAATGAATTGCTGTATGAGTTCTAGTAATTTGGGGGGTAGAGTCTTTTGGGTTTTCCACATAAAGTATCATGTCATCTGTGAAAAGAGAAAGTTTGACTTCTTTGCCAATTTCAATACCTTTTATTTTTTTTATTTTTTATTTATTTATTTTTTTGTCTGCTGTTGCTAGGACTTGTAGTACTATGTTGAACAAGAGTGGTGAGAGTGGGCATCCTTGTCGTGTTCCTGCTCTTAAGGGAAAGGCGGTCAGCTTTTCCCCATTGAGAATGATATTCACTGTGGGTTTTTCATAGATGGATTTTATGAAGTTGAAGAATGTTCCCTCTATCTCTATACTCTGAAGAGTTTTAATCAGGAATGGATGCTGTATTTTTTCTAATGCTTTTTCTGCATCAATTGAGAGGACCATGTGGTTCTTCTCTCTTCTCTTACTATGTGTTTGATCACATTGATTGATTTGTGAATGTTGAACCACTCTTGCATCCCAGGGATAATATCTTTTTAATATGCTTTGGATCCTATTAGCTAGGATCTTGTTGAGAATCTTGGCATCCATATTCCTCAGGGATATTGGTCTGAAATTCTCCTTTTGGATGGAGTCTTTGCCTGTTTTGGGGATCAGGGTAATGCTGGCTTCATAGAAAGAGTCTGGCAGTTTTCCTGCTGTTTCTATTTTTTGAAACAGCTCAGAAGAATAGATATTATTTCTTCTTTAAATGGCTTGTAGAATTCCCTAGGGAATCTGTCAGGTCCTGGACTCTTGTTTTTAAGAGGTTTTTGATCACTGCTTCAATCTCGTTACTAGTTATTGGTCTATTCAGGTTGTCAATTTCTTCCTGTTTCAGTCTTGGAAGTTTATGGGTTTTCAGGAATGCATCCATTTCTTCTAGGTTGCTTAACTTATTGGCATATAGCTGTTGATAATAATTTCTGATGATTGTTTCTATTTCTTTGGATTAGTCGTGATCACTCCCCTTTTGTTAATAATTTTATTAATTTGGGTCCTTTCTCTTTTCTTTTGGATTAGTCTGGCCAGTGGCTTGTCAGTCTTACTAATTCTTTTAAAGAACCGACTTCTAGTTTTATTGATGTGTTCTACTATATCTCTGGTTTCTAATTCATTGACCTCTGCTGTAATCTTAATTATTTCCCTTCTTGTGCATGGGTAGGCTTAATTTGTTGTTGATTCTCCAGTTCTCTAAGGTGTAAAGAGAATTTGTGTATTCAGGATTTTTCTGGGTTTTTGAATGAGGCTTGGATGGTTATATATTTCTCCCTTAACACCGCCTTTGCCAAAACCCATAGGTTTTGAACTTATGTGTTTTCATTCTCATTGGTTTCCATGAATTGTTTAAGTTCTTCTTTGATTTCCTGGTTGATCCAAACATTCTTGAACAGGATGGTCTTTAGCTGCTTTTGTCTTTCAAGGTTGGTTGGCTTCAGAGATCTTTTGTGGTTGCATACAAATGTCAAGATTGTTTGTTCTAGCTTTGTGAAAAATGCTGTTGATATTTTGATAGAGACTACATTAAATGAGTAGATTGCTTTAGGCAGTATAGACATTTTAACAATATTGATCTTCCTATCCTTCAGCATGGAACATTCCATGCTCATCTTCAATTTCTTTCAGCAGTGTTTTATAGTTTTCAAAGCACAGGTCTTTCACTTCTTTGGTTAGGTTTATTCCTGAGTATTTTGGTTTTTTTGGTACAATTGTAAATGGGATTGATTGTTCAATTTTTCTTTCTGTGCTTCATTATTGGTGCATAGAAATGCAAGAGATTTCTGTATGTTGACGATATCTCATGACTTTACTGAATTTTTGTGTCAGTCCTAGCAATTTTTTGGTGGCATCTTTCTGGTTTTCTATATACAGTATTATGTCATCTGCAAATAGTCAAAGTTTGACTTCTTCTTTATCAGTTTGGATGTCTTTTATTTCTTTTTTCTTGTTGTCTGATTGTGGAGGCTAGGACTTCCAGTACTCTGTTAAATAACAGTGATGGGCCCCCTGGGTAGCTCAGTCAGTTAAGCATCTGCCTTCAGCTCAGATTATGATCTTAAGGTCCTGGAATCAAGCCCCATGTCAGACTCAGCGGGGAGCCTGCTTCTCCTTCTCCTTCTGCTCTTCCATCTCTTATGTTCACATGCTCTCTCGCTCTCTCGCTGACTCTCTCTCTCTCTCTCTCTCATTTTCTGTCTCCCTCAAATAAATAAATAAAATCTTTAAAAAAATAATAACAGTGGTGAGAGTGGACCTCCCTGTCTTGTCCTTGACCATAGAGGAAAAGCTTAGTTTTTACCCATTGAGGATGATAGTAGTTGTCAGTTTTTTGTACATGGCCTTTCATATGTTAAAGCACATTGCCTCTGCCTCTATCCCTACTTTGGTGATGGATTTTTTTCATGAATGGATACTATACTTTGTCAAAAGTAATTCCTGCATCTAATGAGAGGATCATATGGTTCTTAACCTTTCTTTTATTAATGTGGTGTATCATATTAGATTGATTTGCAAATATTGAACCACACTTGCAACCCAAGAATAAATCCCACTTGATCATGGTGAGTGATTTTTTTAATATATTGTTGAATGGGATTTGACAGTATGTTGCTGAAATTTTTGCATCCCTGTCCATCAGGGATATTGGCCTGTACTCTTTCCCCCCAAATATGTTTATTTTACTTTTTCAGTGTTACAGGATTAATTGTTCATGCACCACACCCACTGCTCCATGCAATATGTGTCTTCCTCAATACCCATCACCAGGCTCGCCCAACACCCCCACCCCCGCCCCTCCAAAACCCTCAGTTTGTTGCTCAGAGTCCACAGTCTCTCATCATTCATCGCCCTCTCTGATTTCCCCCCATTCCCTTTTCCCTTCCTTCTCACAATGCCCTCCATGTTTTTCCTTATGCTTCACACATAAGTGAGACCATGAGATAATTGGCTCTCTCCGTTTGACCCATTTCACTCCACATTATCTCTTCCAGTTCCATCCATGTTGATACAAAAGTTGGATATTCATCCTTTCTGATGGAGGCATAATATTCCATTGTATATAAGTACCATATCATCTTTATCCATTTATCTGTTGAAGGGCATTTTGTTCTTTCCACAATTTGATTGTGGCCATTGCTGCTATGAACATTGGGGTCCATGTGGCCCTTCTTTGTACTGTATCTGCTTCTTTGGGGTAAATACCCAGTAGTGCAA
>JAQQSY010001682.1:0-14194 GCA_028646535.1 Procyon lotor
TGCCCCCGTGTGCTTGGTGAGGTCATTTATTTTGCTACAGTTACTGTATTCCAACTGTACGCCTGGGGCTGAGTATCTTGATTTCACTCATTCTAGCCTAAAGAAGCCATCGATCCTTGAGCACCTACTGTGTGCTGGGCTCTGTGCTTAGGGATTTCATTCATATGCAAAGACAACCCTCAATGTTTGAGCCCTAGCTGCATGCCTAGCCCTGTTCTGGGTGATTCCTTGCTGTGTGGGGGGAGCTAAGTTCTGGAGCCCCTCGCCCAGGGTCCGGCTGTTCCATAAGGTGAGAGCTTCTGCCCTGTGCTGTTTCAGTTCCGCCCACCTTGGAGGTTTCCCAGCAATGCATTGCAGAGGACCAGGTGAAGGTCACTTGCCAAGTGAAGAGGTTCTACCCCCAGTGCCTCCAGCTGACCTGGTTGGAGAATGGTAATGTGTCCAGAACAGAAACGGCCTCAAGCATCATAGAGAACAAGGATGGGACCTTTAACTGGAAGAGCTGGCTCCTGGTGAATTTATCTGCCTGGGAGGAGGAGACGGTGCTCACCTGCCAGGTGAGGCATGATGGCCAGCAGGCGGTCAGCAAAAGCCATATACTGGAGACGTCCGGCCACCAAAAAGACCAGTGCACAGATGGAAACTCTGGTGAGCCTTGCGCCATGTGATCTGGCATTTAAATTTTATCTTTTCTTTTTTTTTTTATGTGAAAAGTAGTAATTCATGCTTATAATAGAATAATCCAGAAGTCTATAGATACAAACTAGAATTTTGATGTGAGCTTCCTTCTCCCAAAACCCACATTCCAAGATGATCAATGGTAAGACTTGGTACTTATATTTGTAGATCTTTCGACCTGAATATGCATTAGAGAAAGAAAGAAGAGAGAGAGGGAGATGATCTCATTGCTGGGGTCCTGCCTCCTTCTTCAGTGATTCACTGACAGTAATTACGTCACCATGCCAGACCAGCCACCCCGTCCTCTTGTTCTTTCCTGCCTGGGTGTGGTTTTTATCCCTTGTAGACTTTTTCATCATCATCCCAGCAAATATCTCTTCAAACCAGAAGTATGCAGAAGCTGCATCGTTGTACCCACTAATGACTTAGTCATGAATGTACAACCAGCTGCAAAGGAGCCCATAATTGTATGGTCATGTGATTAAGGACACTGATTCTTCCAGAAGACCAATACGATTATACACTTCATAAAATTAACAGTCATTCCCTCGTGGAATACTGAATAAATGGAATATATATTCAGATTTCCCAAAACTTCTACTATAACTTTATTTGGTGCACCTCACTTGGTTTTAATTCATCTGCGAATGCTTGAAAGAATTCTCCTGTGAAACACCAGGGACTCCACAATCCTTTTGTTGATTTGAAAAGAATCTGAATGGCTACTCAAATTCCTCATTTCATATTGGATGCTCATGGCAAGCTGTGCTTTTGGGGAATTTGGTCCATTTTCTTTGAGGTGTTAAATTTCTGCCCACAGAGCTGCTCATGATATTATCTTGTTATTCTTGACATCTGTAGGGTCTGTAGTGATATCCTGCTTCAGTCTTCATATTGGAAATGTGTCATTTCTCACAGTGTTTGTTGTCGGAAATCCTAAAAGTATTTCAATTCTACCAGCCTTTTCAAAGAATCCACTTTTGTTTCGGTGATTTTTCTCTATTGCTTCTCTTTTCTCTTTTTCTATTTTCTATTCTCTTCTTTTTCTTCCCCTTCCGCTTGTTTATTTTGCTCCTCCACATTTTTTGAAATGAGAACTGAGATTATTGAGACTAGATTTTTCTTTGTTCGAATGACACAGCTGGGCCTCCTTCTGTGCCTGGGGACACGGGAGTATGGAGCCAGGCTGCCTGGTGCTGTGTTTTTCCTCCCATCCATAGGCACCTAGCCCACCTGGCTTCCTCTCCCCGCTTTTAGACTCCTCTTGTGCTTGGGCCCTATGGAATTTCCAGGGATCAGGCTTGTATTGAATTCGGACAATGGGGAGAGAGGAGTCCCCACCATCTCATCTGGATCAGCTAGGGTTTCGTTTTTAGTTTTTGGTCATGAACTAGGGCACAAACTATGGCTATTCTGTCTGGTGTTTCCAGTGTGCCTGCACTAGCAAACTTACTAGTGTCTTAAGGCTGGAAATAGATACGAGGGTTGTCCAGGTTGGTAGGCTGGAGTCAAGTGTAAGTTGTCTATGTGACACAGCTGCACCAGGATGCCACCTCCCCTGGGCATCCCAAGACTCCAGCCGCTTCCTTCCTGGGTCTAATGGGTGTGGTGTAATGAAGTACATCTTTTTGTTCATGTTTATGGTATTGATGTATTTCGCAATACTTCTAGCTTAAGGGACTTCCCTTCTCTCAGTATAGCATGACCACATATGCTACTTGCACTTGGGGTTGGTTGGTTGGCTGGTTTGGACAGTGGGAGAGAGGTTCCAAGTACTCTGATCTTTCTGGTTCTTCTTTCAGGACCCCAAGTTCGCCTTTCCCATTTTTTCTTCTCTTCACCACTCAATTTTGAAACAGCTCCTCTTCCTTCTTTTTTACCTTTCCCCACAAAGTTATGCATTTTATTTTTTTAATTTTTTTTCAGGGTTTTTTTTTTAAGATTTTATTTTTTTATAAGAGAGAGAGAGCACAAGCAAGGGGAGCAGCAGGCAGAGGGAGAGGGAGAAGAGGACTCCCCGCTGAGCAGGGAGCCCAATGCGGGACTCAATCCCAGGACCCTGAGATCATGACCTGAACTAAAGACAGAGGCTTAGCCCACTGAGCCACCCAGGCGCCCCAAAGTTATGTATTTTAAATTGCACCTTGCCTGGGTGGCTCAGTGGGTTGGGCCTCTGCTTTCGGCTCAGGTCATGATCTCAGGGTCCTGGGATTGAGCCCCATATCGGGCTCTCTGCTCAGTGGGGAGCCTGCTTCCCCCTCTCTCTGCCTGCCTCTCTGCCTACTTGTGATCTCTCTCTCTGTCAAATAAATAAATAAAATCTTTAAAAATAAATAAATACATACATAAATTGTGCCTGACCCTTTTATTCACATCTGTCATTTTAAAATGTCCATGCTTCCCTGTATTAGGTTTTTATTGCTGCTGTAATAATTAGCACACACTTAGTGGCTTAAAACAACACACGTTCATTATCTCCCATTTCTAGAGGCAGAAAGTCTAAAATAGGGTGGCAAGACTGCATTCCTTCTAGGGGCTCTAGGGGAGAGTCTATGTCCTTGTTGTTCCAACTCCTAGAAGCAGCTCCGCTCCTCTGCCAAGGCCCCGGCACGCACCGACCTCTGCTGTGGTCATCATGCCTCTTGCTCCCACTCTCCTGCCTCCCTCCTTCACTTGTAAGGGTCTCTGTGATTAACTTGATTCCAATTTCCATAGTCCAAGATAATGATCCTCTTAAGACCCTAACTAATAACCGCATGGTCACTCTTACTGTGTAAAATGCCATATTCACAGACTCTGGGGGCTCTGGGTCAACCCTCTTGGGTCACGCATACTTTGAAATCCCTTCCAATGATCTGTGTCCTGACCACAGGACACATTTCCTATGTTTTCTAATTTAAGCTGTATTTAATATTGCTGATGGGATTTCCAAATAATTGTCAGGCTCCTTGGCTACCTGCCCTTGTCTGTTTCTCCTGCCCTTTCTTGTGGCTGATGAAGGTGGAGGGCAATGACATAGGAAATTGTGCATTTGAATTTCGTGATTTTTCTCTTATGTCTCCCAGAGATTTCACAGTTTGGGCATTGCTCTTCAAGGACTACTGAGAACCAGTTTTCCATAGAATTTACTGTGTTTTTATTGTTTTTTCTTTGAGTTAAGAGTCTGTATTCTGAGATGAGTAGCTAAGCTGTTGAAGGCAATAGCCAACTAGCCGACTAGCACCTTGTGGGCTTTGAATGCTTTGGCCCCCGTGTCCCTATCCCACAATTCAGTCTCTCTCTCCCATATTTCCCATCACAGCCCTATTTTGGCACAGCAGGTGCACTGTAGCTGAGAATTCAATCCTCTCTGGAACATCGATGCTCTTATGATTATATTGGACCCAGTTATGTCCTCAAGCTTTTTCTGCCCTTCAGCTCTAGGAGGTAACAGTTTACAATGTTGCCTGGAAGTCCTCGGACATTCACAAAGGACTTTTCATGTGAGATCAATTTGTCTTCACATTGTATTGTCTTCCTGGGAAGGACTGATGCCCAGCAATAGCCACCCAGCCTGTAGTTCTTATAATGATCCGCTCATTTCCAGAATGCCAGGGTACGCCCCTCCCCTGCTTACACTAGCCCAGGTCGCCACGGTGAGGTTTCAGCCAGGGGAAACTGGGACCTACCCTGCTCTACCTCTCACCAGGGCTGGGGACTTCCTGGCCAGCCAGCTGATAGGAACCCATGTCCAAATGTGCGCATAAGAGCTGGCAATCCAGACCCCTCCCAGACAAGCCCTACATGCCAGCTGCTCTAGGAAGCAGACTCTAAGATGATATGAGAAGAGAGAAAGCTCACCGTGGAGTGCTGCCAATCCACGTTTGTGAGAAAGGGAAGGAGGTAGGACTGGAAAGGGAGATGTTAAAAACACTGCGGCAGTCTCCTCAGATGGAGAGATGGCATCCTGGAGGCTCTTTTTGAGTGTATTACATGGAGAGGATTAGCTAAGCCTCTGTACCCCCACTTCCTCCAGTCCTCTGCTGAAGGCTGCCCTCTAGAAGCAGGTGTGAACATGGGCAATACAGTCCTTTCAAGTCCAGGGACCCACCAGCAGAGACCTGCCATCCTTTAACATGCCGGGGGCAAATATGGTGAGCTCTCTTCTCCTTCCTTTACAATTACTCCAAATTTTTCCAAAAGTTTTTTGAATTTTTTTATTCAAATATAAAAGCAAAAATGAGTCATTGTATAAAGTCAAAAAATCAGAAGCTGTACTTCCAGATCTAACATTCTACGTCCAACAGAAAGAGGTTAGCTGACAGCGGCACTGGGGTCCACGTGGGCTGGATGGTGTCTGAAACTCTCCTGAGCGTCAGACCCCATGTCCTTGCCTCCCCAGGGTGCTGTCCAGCCAGCACGTCTCCTGAGGTCAGGTCATCCTGGGGCCTCCCTCCTCCCCTCCGTACATGGAGTCTTCGAGCCCTGTGCCTGGAGCAAAGCAGGGCAGCCTCGCCCCTCCCTGCCCGTGACACCTGTTCTCACTCCACCTGAGGCCAGGCTGACATTTGTCCCTAGGACCCAGAGAGTCTCACCCCGGTCCGAAGACAAGGTCTCAGAATCATCTTGCAGGATAGCAGTGAGGGATTTCCCAGGTCCAAACCAGCTCATCTTTCGAAACTTAGTTTCATCTTAGTTTCATCTTTCTGAAAATATGAGCCTGTTTCCTCATCAGAAAGAGGATGTATGACCTGCCCCCTTGGGTGTGAGGACCAATTCAGTAAACCAGACTTACACATTCCCCAGTGCTCGTTCTCCCCACCTCTTCCCTCAAAAGGACACCTGGCAGCAAAACAAGGGTGAGATGAAGAACTTCTTACCCCAAATTCTGCCTTGAACCTGATCACAGGGGAGGATATTAATGACCTCCAGATAATAAGCTTGAGTCACCTCGAATGGTGCAAATGGAGGTCCGAGGGAATAGAACCTAGATGCCTACTCTGATGGTGACTCCTATTCCTTCATTTCCAGACCGAGATCTGTTTACTCTGCTCCTGGTGGCTCTCACCCTGGGCCCAAAGCTGCTGCTGCTCATCACTGTCTCTGCCATCTACGCCCACAGGAAGTGAAGACCTGACTGTAAGTTGTGGGACAGGGAGGGCAAGCAAATTTCAGTCCCGGAACGGGAAGGGGGGCAGCTCACAGGTCACATGGGGTCAGCAACAACCTGGAGTAAAAAGCAGGTGACACACATCTCTCCATACCCTCAGGAATCTTTGGGATCTTTCTGAGAAGTGTCCAACTCCCAAGAAGTTATGTGGGGGCCTGTAGGAGGTGGGTGACATCAAAGGCTGTCAAGGGACGTGCACAGAATTCTAGGACTTCTGGGAAGGAGGTGGGCAGAGGGGCTGAATGAGTGGCAGCTGAGTGTGAGGAACCCTTGGAGACCATCTCTAAATTATTTGAGTAAAGACTCCACATCTAGGAGAATGCTGACAGGGGCCAGTGGGCTGCTCTGAGGACGACTCCTGTCTGACCCTCTGCAGGACAGACAAGACGGAATGTGGAAGGGGAACAGGACTTAGGGAGGAAGGCTGAGGTGGCAGAGTACTATGCCAGGGCTGCCCATCCTCTCACAACAGATGTCCCAGGAAGAAAATAGCACCGATGACATAGAAGATGCATGGGGAACATTCCTAGAATGATGAGCAGATAATTAACTGTGAACATGGATCCCAAAGCTCCTTCCTTCCTCCCCTTCCTCGCCCCTTCTGATCTCATAGCTGGCCATACAGAGCTAGCATCCAAAATTCCACCCCTCATACTTTCAATATTGTGAAACCTTGACATCATTATTTTGAGTATTTGCTGGCATCATTGCCTCTGGGACATTTTCACCCTCTGCCTCCCTCCCCTAACCACTGACATTGTTAAGTTTGCCTTCACTCTGCTCCTCTGGCTGCATATCCACACCCTGGGGACGAGCACCCCATCACCATTCTTGGGGTAGCCATGCCTTCATGAACCCCACTCACATTCAGCTTGAATTTCACCTAGAGCCTCATCTCTTCTCATTTCTACATCCCACTTTCTGCTTTGTGCCAGTTCCCTTTGGCCACTATTCACTTTTGTACAATGTCACCTGGGTTCCTTGCTGGGAGGCCAAGAGACAACACAACCACCTGTGTTGCTGTCTGTGGTAAACTGAGTAACAGAGTCACGGTGATCAGCCACTATAGGCTTTGAAGGACATGATGCTTACTTATCGTGATGAGCACTTGTTGGTTATACAGGAATTTGTGGCCTGAGGAAGGGCTGGCAGCAAAGTTTGTACTTCATGCAATTGCCCATGGAAAATTCCTCCTTGGCAAATAAAACTGAAACCATGTGTTGGGGGACCAATGGTATCCAACTGACCTGTGACGACTGACATTCGTGCATGTCAGCACCACACAAACTGAGAACTGCCTGTGTGTGCTTGTCTTTGCCTCAAATAGGATGTGAATTCTGGTAGAGAAGGGACTGTCTGTGTCCTCAGTTGTCAGAACAATGATGGCCATGGGTTAAGCCATCACATTTTTAAAACAGAAGTTGGGGCATACGTCATCAAAAACATCAGTTTCTACCAGATATTGGATTTTAAAATACCATTTCACTTCATTCAACACTGGTACATGTACCTAAAAATGGTTTCATTAAATACCACTCTCTCTTCTTTATGTTTAAAAGTTCTACCAGAACTTCAAATCCTCCAGAAGGTGAGCAAGTGGATTTTCAAAAAACAAATCAATAGCCCACTGATTGGAGTAAGTCAAACAAGTAGAAGAACCTTCTAGAAGAGCTCCCAATGGTCAAAGTGTAACAGTTTGAGCAACAAATAAATAACAAATAAGTTTGATTCTACTTTGGTCTAAACGTTCCAGTCTCCACAAAATTTGAGTGTTGGAATCCTCCAGCCCACATGATGGTGTTTGCAGGGGGGCCCTCTGGAAGGTGAGGAGGTCATGAGGGCTCCACCCTCATGAGTGGGATTAGCCCTTATGGAAGGGACCCCCAAGGCTCCCCAGCCACTTTGTCATGTGAGGACACAGGGAGAAATCTGTGGACGGCCATCGCCCAACCACAATGGCCCATGATATCAGACTCCAGCCTCCTCAACTATGAGCAAGAGCTTTCTTTTGTTTATTAGCCACCCAGTCTGGGATGTTTTGTTATAGCTGCCTGCATTGACTAAGACTGATTATAACCCCATATATAAATAAATATCTTTGAGCCCATATTGATATATATAAATAATTGAATAAATTAATAAATTGAGAAGAAAAAATACCCTGTGCATAAAGTCCCAAATGATTCAACTAGATACTTCACCCCCGGGAGGGGGACCCTCACTGCCCACTCATGAAGGACAGACTGCTTGTGGTGACTCCCGTCCAAAGAGGACTGAATGGCAAGGAGGAATAGGGAGTAACTGCAGGGGGGACACCTGACAAACACAGGTTTGTCAAATGGTCATGAGGTGGTCATGAGCTCACCAGCAGTCATAAACCATGGCCACAGTGTGCTCCCTGATATAATGTGATAAAAGCAGCACTTTTCTTCTCTGACCTTCCTCCCCAAGCCCACCATCCCAGTCCACTTATGAGAAAAGCATCCAACAAATTACAAAGAGGAGCATTCCACCATATACCCAAGCAGCACTCCTCAAATTGTCAGGTGATGACCACCAAGGAAAGTTGGAGAAATTGTCACAGATGAGAGAAGCCTAACAGGACATGACAAATAAATGCAATGTGGTATCCTGCATGGAATTCTGGAACAGAAAGGGTAAACACTAAGGAAATCTCTTCTGGAGTGAATGTTTCTGGCTCTCCAGAGTTCCTGTGCTGAAATCGAATTCCAACTGTGATGGGATTTGGAGGTGGGATCTTTGACAGGTAATGAGGCCTTGAGAGTGGAGTCCTCAGGAATAGGATGAATGCCCTTGTGAAAAGAGGCCAGCCAGCCCAGCTCACCCTACCCACCGTGTGAGAATGCAAGTCCTCGGCAGTCTACAACCACAAAGAGACTTCTCATCACAACCCAACTAACCTGGCACCCTGATCTCAGACTTCCAGCCTCCAGGACTGTGAGAAATCAGTTTCTGTTGCCTCAAGGCATCCAGTTTATGGTGTTTTGTTACAGTGGCCCAAGCTAAGACAAAATCAACATAAACTATGGACTTTGGTTAATAATAATGCACCAATATTGGTTCATTAATTATCACAGATGCACCCGCTACTGTCAGGTGCTAATAAGAGAGGAAACTGTGTGCAGCTGTATATTGGAACCCTATACTATTGTCACAATTTTATTCTAAATGTAAAACTATTTCAAAAATTAAGTCTATTAAAAAATATGTCAACATCTTGTCCTCAGCTGGATCTCTGCCTCTTGCACCTCACTGGGGGACAATGCGAGGAAATGTGCTGTAGGGAGACTTCTGTGTTTCTATACCCAGGTTTTATCTTACTTCACTGGTCTAAGGTTCCTCTTCCTTTTTCTGTCCCCTGTCCTCCGCTAGAGCTCACTCCAAAGCCAGGCACTCAGAGATCCCAGAACCTGCTTCTCGGTCCCCCATGATATTCGCCCTAAATGTTTCCAATAGTAAAGCCCAGGTTAGATCAGGTGGGGTCAGGGAACTCTGAGCCCTTGGGAGAGGTGGGGGGGGGCTTTAAGACCTCAGTGGGGGATGCAGTTAATCCATGTCCTGAGCCCAAGGAATTGAGGTGGAAGGGACTCAACAGAGGGTGGTGGGCGCTGTGATACACCAGGCCTGAGGCGATGGCCCTCAGATGTCAGGCCCCTTTGACATGGCCTCAGTTGAGGAAAGCCACCATGCCCAAGGTCAAGCCCGGGACCTTGCCACATCCATTGGCTTGTTAACGTGGGAATGTAAAGGTCCAATCTCTCAACTCAGCTCAGGAGAACTTGGAAAGAACATCCTAGATTCAGAGCTCTGTGGGCAATCAGCTGAGGTCTTTTTTGGGACTTCACTGCAGCTCAACTTCTTCTAACCAATTCCACTCCCTTCTAGCCACCATTGGATCCTAAAGCACTCCCTGAAAATGACCTGCTTAATATTTGTCTCAGCACCTGTTTCCCAGGACCCCAATGGAGAAGCTCCCTCTCCCAGGGAGAGGCTGTGGTGGGGACCAGATGGTGGGGATTCTTTTGTCTCTAAGGGAGTTTTGTCTTGCAAGTCATGGAAGGATGGATTGTTTACACTACCACTTACCCTATATTATATATCACATAACCAGACATGTATGCCACATAAAATATACAATATATCACATACAATGTACCACGCCATATGCCATATACAATATACTGTATATCACATATCACATACCACATGACATATACAATATGCCATTACCAAAATACCACAAACCATACGCCATATACCATATAAAATATACCATATAGTATATGCCATAGATACCATACTACAGCCTTTTTTTTTAACACATTTTTTAATTTTATTTTATTTTTTCAGTGTTCCAAGATTCGTTGTTTATGTGCCACCATACAACAATCTTAATATACAAGGGCAATGAGAATCTATAAAATGGTTTAGGATTTTACTCAGATCTATGTTGTAGAAGACCCTAGATAAAGTAGAAGGTAGAGCTTACAGCGGGCAAAAGATTTGGAGATAGCCTAGTAAGAAGTAATAGTTTTCATTCACACAAGAGATGATGATGGAGATAGAGAAATAGATCCAGGAAGTGTTTAGTAGGTAAAACTAACAGGGTCTGGGAATGTGCAGACATGAGCAGACAGGTGAGGACGTAGAACATGGGCCCCTTCTTGGTTTGGCCAAATGTGGCCCCTGCCACATACTGAAGGGGAGAAGAAAATGTCCAAGTGCAGACTATAAACTCATTTGTGGTCAAAGTATATGTAGGTCAGCCACCAAGAAGTGGATTCAGGATTGGAACCTAAACCACATCTGGTAGCAAAGTCAATACTCTTGACCATCAAGGCACTAAAAATCCCAGGCCCTGGAGAGTTTAGAGTCTGATGGGAGGTGTGAAGTCTGCTGGAAGTGAGAGGAAGTGTAAGATACTGGACCTAAAGAAAAGATCCTGTACAGCCCTCAGCAGAGGCCATGGATGGCGTCCCCACATGGAATTCATCATTCCAGAACAATGTGATAGGATGGTGACATCACAAGGGGAGAGAAGTCTTCTCATCTCCTATACGCAGTTTGGGCCTGCTGTGGACTGTCCTCTTGTTCTAACACCTCTCCTGGCCTTAACATCGTATTGATCCCTGAGGAGGCATGGCTCACAAGGAAGCACCAGGGAGATCGCCCTAGCAGTCAGTGCCCGACTATGGACTCGTGGACACTAAAGGGTCACCAGCTGAATGTGGACTGAGAGTCCCAACACAACCGTTGTGCTTGGGTAGAGCCCATCGCAGAGGTGAGAAAGAAAGAAGCGAGCTTGCTGGTTCCTTTCTCTTTCTGAGAGTGTAACTTCCGCACCTCTATTCCTTTCCCCCAGAGCTGGCCCAGACCCAGTAGAGACAACAGAGGCAGCCCTCACCTTCCTGGTGTGTTTCTAGGTGTGTGGCTTTCCCTCTTGCAGAGTGTTCCCCCAGCCCCACCTTCCCTGTAGACACAAATCCTCTAAGACACATCCATCCTCTAAGACACAAATCATCACCATCTCCAAAATTCTAACCTCTTCCCACACCATGTCTCTGGGCCTCTACATCAGCAGGGGTGCAGGTTGGTGAGACCTCAGTTGGGACGAGGCTCAGGAATGAACACGAGTCTAAACGTGCCCTTAACTCTGGAAAACCAATCATTTCTAACAGTAGTTTCTCAGCTTGTGGTCCCCTTGCCTGTCCATTTGATAATCTCAAAGAAAAACTGTTAAAATCCCATGGTCTTTCCTCTCATCACAATCCCCTTCCTCTGACATCATGGAGGCAGGGAGTGTCTTCTCTCCTCAGAGCAGAGTCCTGGGCCTCTCCAGGACAGCACTCAGACAGAGAAGGCTCCAGGGCCACCACGATGCCAGTCCCTGCCTCCCGACCCTGCCCACCTCTGCCATCCCTGCTGCTGACTCTGCTACTGAGATTCACAGGTGAGTTCTGGCTCAGGTATGTATGACGAGGACTCCTCTATGCTTGTCTACTCTGTTGACCTCGCCTGCTGACCTAGAATTTCCTGGGGGAGGATTTTCTCTGTCCCATCCAGAATATATAGAACTAGATTGGAATGGTTCCCAGTTCACAAAATCTCCCAGTGGTCAAGTCTGTTCAACACCCTTTTGTTCAAGGAATGGGCACACACTAATAGTCACGGGGCTGAGCACAGCACACATTAGCCCTCATCCCCCATCCCTTAGGAAGAAAGAATCTGTCTTAAATTTATTACCACCACACAGATGCAACTTCTCAATGAAGAAAAGCATGTTGGAGAACATGAAATTATAAAGCAAGAAAAGAATTCACAAGGCTTGGGACGCCTGGGTGGCTCAGTTGGTTAAGCAGCTGCCTTCAGCTCAGGTCATGATCCCAGAGTCCTGGGATCGAGTCCCACATCAGGCTCCTTGCTCAGTGGGGAGCAAGTGGGGAGCTTCTCCCTCTCCCCCTGCCTGCTGCTTCCCCCGCTTGTGCTCTCTCTGCCTCTGTCTCTCAAATAAATAAATAAAATCTTTAAAAAAAAAAGAATTCAAAAAAAAAAAAAAAAAGAATTCACAAGGCTTCCATCCTAAGATTATCACAGTTAAAAATTTGCAGAGGTTTGCATGCTCATGGAATACTGACCAGAAATGGTCATTAGAGGTCTCTCTGGGTCAGTGATGGGAGCTGAACCCTTCTCTAAAGGGTCTCTAAAAGAACTAGGCAGTTCTGCCTCTGCTTGCTGAAAAAGCTTAAGAAGCATGTAGAGTCTTTTTTCCAAGACCATTGGTCCATGCTGGCAGAAGCTTTGAGTCCCAATAGCCACAGCAGATGGCTTGAGGGATTTAGATCAGATGAAAGAGGATCCCAAGACCTTTATCTGAGTATAAGTAAAGAGAAAGAAAGCTTGGATGTTTTAGGAAAGAGTAAAATATATGAGATACACACACCCACTAGAGAATGTTAGCAAACACATTTAAATGGGAATACCAAGTTCATAAAAATCTCTTCCAGAAAATAGAAGTGGAGGAAACACTTCCTACCCATTTGATGAGGCCATTATTACCTTGATAAGAAAACCAGATAGACTGTACATTAAAAAAAAAAAAAAACTACAAACCAGTATCTCTCGTGTATCTAAATGCAAGAATCCCAAGTAAAATTTGGCAAATATAATTTCGAATGTGTAAAGTTATGTACCATGACTAAGAAGGGTTTATTCCAGGCATGCAAAGCTGTTTCAACATTCCACAAAACAATCACTGTAATCCATCACATCAATAAATTAGAGAAGAAAAATTGCACGATCATATCAATTGATGCAGAAAAATCATTTGACAAATCTAACACCCATTCATGATGCAAACTCTTTTTTTTTTTAAAGATTTTATTTATTTGACAGCGAGAAACACAGCGAGAGAGGGAACACAAGCAGAGGGAATGGTAGCGGGAGAAGCAGGCTTCCTGCCGAGCAGGGAGCCTGATGCGGGGCTCGATCCCAGGACCCTGGGATCATGACCCAAGCCGAAGGCAGACGCTTAACGACTGAGCCACCCAGGCGCCCCTATGATGCAAACTCTTAGCAAAGTAGAAATAGGAGGCAACTTCCTCAATTTGACAAACATTCATAAAAAATGCAGCTCTCACTGTGGTGAAAGACTGATTTTTTTTTCGTAAGATAAGGACTGAGGCAGGATATCTCTACTCAACTCTTATTCAATGTAGTACTAGAAATTATGGAAGAGAGAAAGACAGGAATAAAGAAATGGAATGGAAGGGACAGAAAAGGGAAGGGAAGGGAAGGGAAGGGAAGGGAAGGGAAGGGAAGGGAGTTAAAAAAGAAGAAAAAGAACTTCCCTTATTTGTAGATGATGTGATTGTCTACATAGAAAATCCCAAATAATCTACCTAAAAAAAAAAACCTCAGGGTTAATAAGCATGTTCAGCAAGGATACAAGATCAACATTAAAAAATCAATTATGTTTCTATATACTAAAAACACATGTGACCATTTACATTATCACCCCCTAAAAAAGAAAAATAGGTATAAATCTCCTATTAGGGGCCCCTGAGTGGCTCAGTGGGTTAAAGCCTCTGCCTTCGGCTCGGATCATGATCTCAGGGTCCTGGGATCGAGCCCTGCATCGGGCTCTCTGCTCAGCGGGGAGCCTGCTTCCCCCTCTCTCTCTGCCTGCCTCTCTGCCTACTCGTGATCTCTCTCCCTCTGTCAAATAAAAAATAAATAAAATCTTTAAAAAAATAATAAAAATTTTAAAAATAAATAAATAAATAAATCTATTCTATGTACAAGATCTATATAAAGAAAACTAGAAAACTGATTAAAGCAATCAGTTTT
>JAQQSY010001683.1:0-14194 GCA_028646535.1 Procyon lotor
TCTCTCTGTCCGTCAAATAAATAAATAAAATCTTTAAAAAAATTTTTTTAAATAAATAAAAAAAAAAAACAGAGAGAGAGAAGAGTCATCGCCTACCCACCCCCACTGGGCAGAGACTCCCCACAGGTGAGACCCTTTCCTCTCTGGGCCTGTCAAGGTCCCCATGTGCACTGCCCAGCACATGCACCTGGCAACCACTGTATTTGAAATTGAAACGTGAGCTAGTGGTTCTCGTATTTGCTTCTTCCCCAGACTGGGTGGTTCATCCCAATGATCACGGAGGTCTCGAGTGAAGGACTTTGAAAAACAGCCGTGCTCAGTGTGCCAGGGGAGAAGGTGTTTTGTCCAAACTTCAGAGAGCCCTGGGAGAGAGGGCCAGGCCAGGAGATGGAATTTAACTGGTCAGTTACTGTCTATGCTCTGACTCATGTAATTCTCCCGGGAGCCCGCGAGGTGGGTATTTGGAGTAAACCTCAGCAGCTTGTGCTTACCCACCATCCGTGGGGGTGAAAGGGAACAGGGAAATGAGCAAACACCAGGAGAGGCCCTGCATGGACCAAGAACAACGATGTGTCATGAACTAAAGAGATAGACTTACTCTGCACACCTGAGTCCTAAATAGAAAATAAGGGGATATCAGGGAACATCCTCCGGGACTTGACTGTGGCCTGGATGAGGCCTCGCATCCCGGCCCCGGGGTTCCGGAGGGCCACAGCACTAAGCTAGGAACCCAGCACACAGCCCCAGCCCATGCCCCGAGTCTTCCCAAATAGCCAGGTGTGGGCCCTGGGTCCCCTGGGAAAGGCCTGTGTTTCTTTTCTGGACGCTCACTGTGTCCTGGTAACATTAAGAAATGCCAGAAGCAGCCTTATGAAGACCAAAGGGTATCTTAAATGTTTACACTTGCCTAATAAAGACTATTAACAGCACACGCAAATCCAGGGTGATAAAGTTCCGTTTACGAGATAATTCCAGGATTCATGAAGGATACTGACTCGGGGCACCCCATGGGATGCTGTGGGGAGGATGTGGTCTGGGTTGGGACACGAGGACGTGCTCTTAATGTCCCATGAACATTCCCGGTCCTCACTCCCGCTGGGGAAATTGTCAGGCCTGAATATATAACTGTACGTAGAAATCGTATCAGGAGCTTACACTGAAGTCTCTTCGAGAACAGGAGACCTGGGCCAGATTTCACCGATGCCCTGGGCAGGTCTGTGAGCCTGGCCTGAGCCCTCCTGGGATGACTGGGCTGACCCTGAGTTCTGGGCAGGGGAAGACTCCCCGAGGCTGCAAAGACAGAAGCCAAGGTCTGCAGGCCTAAAACTCCCAGCACCAAGAAGCTGGTGGGGCTGCCTCTCCTGGTATGTTTCTGGCCTGCGGGTCTGGCTTATGGATCATCCTTCTTGGAGCGGAGAGCTAATGGCTGAGATTTAAGGGCTCAGACCCTCCGAGATGCTCGGGGCAGAGTTTGGAGCTGCCTGGTGTCGCTAATCTTCCCCCCTAGCTGGAATCAGAAGAGGGTAGGGGTAGGAGAGAGAAAGGTGGGGTCTCAGACCCCTACGAACTTGGTCTGAGCCTCCAACTCCACCCCCAAGCCCAACAGCCGGGCCCAGTCACCCAAACAGGAGACAGATAGAGCTTCACAGCCGCTGAGAATTAAAACCTATTGATTTTCCCCATTAGCTAGAGAACGCCATCAGAGTGCATTAAAACCAGGCAAAGCACCAGCCTCATGAATAATTAACATCCACAAATGACAACCCATGGGGCCCAGGGGAGGGGGGAAGGGGCGCCTGGAGGCTTGGGACACCCTGACCCCTTCTGACTCCCACCCCAGGGAGCCATAGCCTGGCCTGGCCTGGCCTTCTCGCCTCCCCCCCACCCCCCCCCCGCTGAATCTCCACGCTTCCTCCTGTCCCCCTCCCCTTTCCTCTCCTCTCCTCCAGGAAACACCGAGTCTCCAAGGCAAGCAGCAGGGAAGACAGAGCACTGAGCCAGGAGTCCAGGTGCCCGGCTCTGCTGCGAGTGGCTGTGTGACCCCAGGGGAGTCTGCCCCTTTCTGAGCTCGTTCCCTCTTCCGGGGAGGGTTGGGGTTGGATTAGCGGGCTTCTAGCTAAGTCTACAGGTTTGTGGCTCCTGAGAGGGACAGTGACTGACCCAAAGCCCTGGGTGCTGGACTGTAGCGGAACCCACACTAGAACCTGGGGCCCCTAGGCCAACCCCCCCCTCCAGCCCAGCCTACGGGGCACGTTTGCACAAATCAGGAATAAGTGCCCCTCTTTGGATAGACCATTCACAAAGGGCACCCCTCTAAGTGGGCTGATGTTAAGAAGGCCCTCTTAACATTAACATAAGAAGGCCCACGCTGAAGACGCAAAGTTTGGCAGAGCGGATTTAGGGCTGGATATCAGCCCCCCCACTCACCAGCTGCTAGGCTGCCCCGTGCACAGTGCGCAGCCTAAACAACTCCATGTGGGGGCTGTCTCCCCAGCCCCCACCTTCTCTTAGCCAAGGAGGTGCAGATCTGTCCTTGCAGCCGGTGGAATTCAGTCCAACAAATATAGATGTTTCCTTCCAAGCTTCTCCGCCCTCGTCCGCCTCCTCAGCCCCTCAGCTGACCCAAGTTCCCGCTTCCATCCTCCTCCCTCCATCCTCCGGGCCTCGGAGCCCCAGAGCCCCGGGAGAGGCGACTGCAATGGGGACAGCCAGCTACAGGCCTGCCGGCATCACCCCTCTGTCTGCCCGACTTGCCCCCCCCCCCCGCCCCGCCCTCCATCCCTGCACCTGAAAAAACTGCACAGGAAAATCTGCTTGCTCCTGAGGACCCAGCTTAAAGCCCTGCTCCTCCACTCCTCCCTGTCTTCCTCAAACAAGTCAGCTAGTTCTCGGCTCTGGGCCCTTGCCCCTGCTGATCCCTCTTCCTGGACAGTCTCCCTCCTCCCCTTCCTCCTCCTTTGGCTGGTCGGATTTCCAAGCTCATGCCCCTGGAGGTCCTCCCCAGCACCCTATCAAACCACCTGCCCACCTTCAGCCTCCCTCACATCTCCCTGCTTTATTTGTTCATGGCCCTTTTCACACTCGGAATGTATGTTTCCTCTGTTGATTGCTGTCTCCAGGGCCGCTGGGAACAGCCGTGTGCGCTCTGAGTTGCAAAGGAAGCGACTGGGGCCGAAACCCAGGCTGGGATGGACCCTCCACGCTGTGGTTCCAAGACGGCACCTGCCTACACTGGCACTGTGTAGATGAACTGGGGTCCCACCGGCCTCCCGCCCTGACAGGCAAGGCCCCACCAAAGCAGGAACAGTGTCTGCCTCGCCATTGCCGGATGCCCAGCGCCCAGCACAGCGCCCGATGCATAGATGCTTCCAACATTTCTCAAGCAAGCGAGTTCTCTCCGGGTTCCCTTACTCCCACCGTATTCCCATACTCCTCAGTAAGATATGACTGCCTGTAATCCACCTCTGGGTCTCACGGGGCGCAGGGAGTGCGGAACTGGACCCAAAGTCAGCGACAGTGACTGTTTAGAGAATGTGGTGGGAGGATCCAGTGGGCTGAGAACGGATGTGTGAGCGGAGGCGTCCAGGAGACGATCCCTGGAGCTCAGAGCCGCGTCCGTCTGGGGGTGCCGTCCCGAGCTCCCCAGTCCTAGCTAGCTCCCCGGAGGTGCCTACCACGGGTTGAGGTGCCCCAGGCACTCTGACCATGATCCCGATGCCCAGTGCCGCACAGAGACTGCTGGGCACTAGGGTGGCATCTCGGAGTCCCACGGAGGCAGGCAGGCAGGCTCCGGGGTGGACGGACCTAAGGCACCGCCCCCCTTCCCTAGGCTCCCCGCCCCGCGGCAGCAGCTGCCCGCCCCTCCGGCCTCGCCAGCTCTGGCGGGGAAGGAGTTAACCTCCAGGCTTCTCAGCGTGAATGTAGAGCTATTAATACCCACAGCCAAGCGGTCTGCTGGAGCAGCCGCTGGAGTCGCTGGAGTCGGAGGGAGCAGGCAGCCCAGGGAGCAAGCTGTCCAGGCAGAGCCCGAGCCAGAGCCAGAGCCAGGACTCCAAGGGCCCGAACTTTCCTTGGGGGACAGCAGTGGGCGTGGAGCCAGCTTCACCCGCTCTGGGCCTGCCTTGCAGCCGCAGGTCCTGATCCTGTCCCCCCGGGGGCCACCCGCACCCGCGCCCCAGGAGGGCTGAACAAACTTTCTTAGGGAAGCCACCCCTGCTGCCCGCGGCACCGTGCTGGCTGGACGGGGAGCAGCAGACGTCTGGACAGACAGATGAGCAGATTGCTGGACACCTGTGAGCCTGGCCACCCAGTCCCGACCGTGACAGGCAGCGGCCGAGGGGGCAGCGGGGGGCCGAGGTCACCGCAAGGGGCAGCAAGGGGCCCTGCCGGACCTTGGTCTACCAGCCAGCGACCTCTGAGTGCAGTCGGCTCCCTGGAGGCCACTTCCCAAGGCTCAGCCCTGTGGGCCAGGACAGGAGTCCACACCAGAGCCACAGGCTCCTTCACCCGCCGAGGCGACGGGGAACCTGAGGGAAAAGGCACAGGTGGCAGGTGGGCAGGGACAGGGCCCCGAGGCCAACCGGCTGCTGACCCTGGAGCGCTCTGACTCGGGCGCCCCTGCCCAGGCTGGGGACGATGCCGCCGAGGTCCCCACCAGCCTCCCCTGCCCGGTCCTGGAGCTCCCTCCGGCCTGGCCCCTGGGCTGTGGAGCAGAAGATGGGCCCGCCTTCTGCTTCGTGTGCTTCCACAGGGAGGAGGAGGAGGAGCTGCTTGAAGAGGTCCCACTGCAGAGGTCAGTGCCCTGGGGCTTGGGCAAGGCGAGGGCGCGGGGCTCGGACCCGGGGACCTTCTCTGTGGGTCTGCTGCTCACCCCTCACGGCCACCTCCCAGAGTCAGAGTCTCAGGCACCTGGTCGGCTTCCTCTCGGGCTCTCCCATTCTGGTCCCCGCCTTACCTTTCCTGTCCTCTCCCTTGGTGCCCGTGCCTACCCTGCTCAGAGCCCTCCATGGCCCTCCAGTCCCCCAGGATGGAGTTGGCCCTCGGCTGGGTGTTCAAGGCCTGCATGAGTGGGCTGACCCCACCCACCTCACTGGGCTCTGCTCCCCTCACCCCCAGTAAAACTGCCCAGATTTCCCCTTCCCCTGGTTCCCATCCAAAGGGGCCCATTGGCGATGTCTCCTCCTCCGGGAAGCCCTCCAGGAAGCCCCCGCCCCACCCTGAACTGAGAGCCACCTTTCCCTCCCTGCATAATGTTCAGTCTTTGTTGAATTACTCGGTGGAAAAATGTCTGCGTGTCTATATGCTTGAGTGTGTGTGTATGTGTGTCTGTGTGTGTGTGTGTGTGTATGTGTGTGTAAAAGAGAGAGAGCAGCGATGGGGCGGGAATGAAGGTTTGTGTGGTTGTGTGATTTAGCATTGGGGGGGGTGATTGTGAAAGTGCATATGTGATCGTGAGAGTGGGTATAATAAGTTCTACGGACCTACCTAGGTGAGGGTTTGTGCACTATTCCCCACGTGAGGGTTCATGCCCCAGGGGCCATTGTCCCTTTTGCCGGTTCTCCCCACCCCCACCTGCAGGGAAACCCGGGCTCCAGCCAAGTGCATTACCCAAGCTGTGACCACAGGCTCCGGGAATGGATGGAAAGTCTGCAGGGGACACAGGGGTCACCTCTGCTCCAGCCCAGCCCGCCCACGCCTCCATCACTGCCTGAGTCAGCACTACCCTGGGTGGGGAGAAGGGCAGGCCGAGGGCTGACCCAGGTGCCCCTTCCAGGCCCCTTGTAGGAGGGTGGGGAGTGGGGGGGAGTGGCTCCTGCAGCCTGGACCGGGTTCCTGCCTGAATTTCTCTGTTGGATTCCCAGTCTGCAAATTTCCCTCTGTGGGCCTTTGTCTCCTCATCTGTGGAATGGGGAGATAGCCCCTGCTGTGGTTGGCAGTTCATCACTCAGTAGGGACCGAGCCCCCGCCCCCTCCCCGAGCACCAGGGTCCTCACCTTCCCAGGGTCACAGCCTGCCAGGAAAGACGGACAAACAGGTCAGTGTGGCAGGGTGATGGGCAACCGGACGGGCATGGGTGCACTGTGCTCAGGGAGTCGGATGGGAAGACAGACCACTTGTGCCTGCAGGGGCCCTAGGAGACCCTAGACGTCTGTCTTGCTGTCCGGGGCCTCCCCCAGGTGGTGAGTGATATTGAGGAAGGAGCATCACGGGGAGCAGGGGCGGCAGGAGCAAAGGCCCAGTGGCACAAGAAAGAAATTGTAGGAGGACGATGGGAGGAGATGAGGCTGGCGGCGTCCAGGGGGGCCAAGTCACAAGGGGCCTTGATGCCGAGCCAAGGACTTAATCCATCAGCAGTGAAGTTAGCAAAGCAGGAGACTCAGTGTGACTATCCGTAGATCCCAAAGCAATGGACTCTGAGAGAAGCATTAGTCTCATAGGAGGGGCTCAAAATGCTTGTTGCATGAATAAAGGGGATTGTCAAAAAATACACATTTCTGGGGCACGTGGGTGACTCAGGCGGTTAAGCATCGGCCTTCAGCCCGGGGTCCTGGGATCGAGCCCCGAGTTCGGCTCCCTGCTTAGCAGGCAGCCTGTTTCTCCCTCTCCCTCTCATCCACCCTACCTCCCCCTGCCATGGGGGAACTCGCCTCTGCCTCCTGCCGTGGGGACACAGTGGCCTGAGAGTCTTCTTTCCAGCTGGCGGGTGCTGGCCCTTTAAGGCCCAGAGAGGGGACACCACCAGGCTGGGCAGAAGTGACCACAGGTGCCGAAGCTAAAAATACTGAGCAGGCTGGGGCGGGTGGAGGAGGAGGCTCTGGAATCTCTCTTTCCTACTGTAGGAGCGGCAAGTGGGCAGCGAGTTTCAGTAGGGGGCATCCCCTTGGGGTCTGAGAGAAGGTGCCCCCCCCGACCTATGCCCCTCTCAGCCCTTCTCCAGCCCCCAGAGGGTGCCAGGATTCACTCCCGGGAGCCACTGCCCTACTCAGTAGCCCCGAGTCCCCGCCGATTCTGCGGCCTCCTGCTTCTCTTGGGAGGTGGCTCTTCTCAGGCACTTGGGGACAGAGAGGACTCATTTGTAAATTCAACACGCTTCCCCTGAGCTCGGCTGGGCGCCGAGGCCACGGGGATGCCCGGGACACAGGCATGCTTCCCTGGAGGACCCCACAGCCTATAGCGAGGACAAGACGGGCACACGCCCAAGCGATTGCAATGCGGCCCAGGCAAGGTGCTGTCACAGACCGGCGAGCCCCGAGAGCCCGGGGCTTCTGCTGGGGGCTGATGTAAGATACCAGCCCGCCAGGAACACATTTGCATTGGAGGAAGGCTTGTCACCCACCGTGTGGCTTCCCAGCCTCCTACCTCTGGCACTTTGATGTCTTAATTAAGGTGAGGCCTGCTATAGCTATTGTAACAAAGAAGCCAGGGAATCACCGTGGCTTGGCACAGTAGAGCCCATGTCCTACCCCTTCAGGGTTCCAGAGGGACTGGGGCGTCGGGGAGACTCTTCCCCCTGCTAGGTCTTTCGGGGACCCAGGCTCCTCCCTCCTCGTGACACGATTGTCATCCAGGGTTTCAAGATCTGTTGCTGGATTGCCTGCAACTGCGGGCGGACGAAGAAGAAGGAGGCCAGGAAGGACACGGGAGGTTTTACGGGCCCGAGCTGGACGTGGCAGACTTGGCCTCAGCCCACACTTATCGGGCAGAATGGCTAATTGCAAAAAAAAAAAAAAAAAAACAAAAAACAAAAAACCCAAAAAAACAAAAAACAAAAAAACAAGCAAACAAAAAATCACCCTGGGAAATGTAGTCCAGCTGTGACAACCTCCCAGGTCTGTAAAAATGAACTATTTGAAATATGTGAAAGCACCTAACACGTAATGGGTGCCTAGTGTGTCTGTCCGTCCGTTCATTCATTCTTGCCACAAAGTTCGCTGGAGACTGGAAGGTGAAAATACTGCCTGTGCGCGTGTGGCCAATGTGGGAGCCAAAGAACACAGAAATAAACAAATCAATATGATCGAAATGCACTGTTAAGGAAATAACCGGAGGGATGGTGGGGAACACACCCCCTTTGCATAAGGTGAATAGAGGAGGCAGGGATAGTTCATCTGAGAGCTAAAGAATGAGAAGGAGCCGGGCAGAGTGGGGGTAGGAGCATCCCAGGCGTGAAGAGCAGATGTGCAAAGGCCCGGGGGCAGAGGAAAGTATGGCCAGTGTGGCTCACACAGAGCACACGGTGGGGAGAGTGGCAGGAGGTGAGGCGCAGGCTAAATTACAGAGTGGACACAGGGTACCAGTGTGGAGATCATGGTGAAGAGGGAGCGGCCGTGGCGGTGGCCTGGACCAAGGCGGGCCTTGGAGATGGGGAGCAGATGTGTATTTAGGTATATTTAGGAGATGGAATTTGCTGATGGGCTAAAAGAAGAAGGGAATGGAGGATGCCTCTGAGGTTTCTGGGTGGGAGAGACGCATGGATGATGGCAAGGCTCCGGGGAGGGAAGGTGCAGTGAGAAACTCAAGAAGTCTGCCACGGGTGTCTTCAGCTGGAGAAGCACAGGAGCTATCCAAGAAATGATGATGTCAAGTGAGGGCTTGATCCTGGAAGTCCGGGGCTCCGAAGGGGGAGACTCTTGGCTGTCAGAGGCAGCAGCAAAAAGGTGGGCATTTGAAGCCGTGGGTGTGAGTGTGTGAGGTCCCAGCGGCCAAGACGAGAGCGTCTCCGGGAGGAGGGAGAACGGACAACTGGCCTCAGGGACGCCAAACAGTCAACGGAAAAGAGAATGGATTCGGCAACACAGAAGTCGAAAGAGACTTTGAGGAAGCGCCTGGGTGGCTCAGTGGGTTAAAGCCTCTGCCTTCGGCTCAGGTCATGATCTCAGGGTTGTGGGATCGAGCCTCTGCTCGGCAGGGAGCCTGCTTCCCCCCCTCTCTCTGCCTGCCTCTCTGCCTACTTGCGATCTCTCTCTGTGTGTCAAATAAATAAATCATTAAAGAAAGAGAGAAAGAAAGACTTTGAGAAGAGACGTTTCACGAAGGGCTGGAGACAGCAGCAGGTGTGGGCTGAGCCGGCTAGTTAGGATGGAGGAATGAACACACACACTGAACACTGAACTTCTCTGAAACCCCATCAGAAGAAAGGAAGCAAGTGCCTGCTTTAAGGTATGCATTTGGGTCCCATGTTTGCTTCCTTCACAAATTACCGCAAACTTGGTTGCTTAAGACCCGACAAATGTATCATTTTAACCGACCGTATGTCAGAAGTCCAACACAGGTCTCACTGGGCTCCAAATCAAGGTGTCGACAAGGCTGCTCGAGGAAGCTCTTTCTGGAAAGAACTTCCTGGAAGTTCTAGGAGAGAATCCATTTCCTAGTCTTTTCCAAGGTGCCCTTTACCAGAGGGGACCTGCACTCCTCGGCTTGTGGTTCCCTCTCTCTCTCCCACCAACAGGGAGCATGGTAGCATCTCTCTGATCACAGCTGGGAAAGAAAGGTTTTCTGCTTTTTCTGCTTTGTGTGTTTAGATTGGGCTCACCTGAATAATCCAGGATCCTCTCCACACGTCAAGGTCCTTAACCTTAAACTGGCAATGTCCCTTTATGCCAGGTAAGGTAACATACTCACAGGTTCTGAGGGTTAGGACACAGACATTGGTGGGGGGCGGGAGGGTCATTATTCTGCCCAGTATGAATCAGCAAGAACTGATACATTGCACAGGAGACAATAGCAACAAAATTTTGAACCTGGAAGGCAGAAGAGTGCTTGGTAAGCGATTTCCCAGCCCGATGACGTTGCACCTGAAGCCAGCCCCCAACTGGGAGTGAGAAAAGCAAGGAGCTCCACAGTTAACCCCACAAAACCCCCCAAGGCTCCAGTGGGCTAAGTACTCCCTGGAAATGGGAGTAGAGCTCTGCCCCCAAAACAGGAGGATTGGTGTAAGAAAGGCTTTTGTCTTCAGATTCCGGTCCCTCCCCACCCCCCCTCGCTTGGCACGGCTGGGGGGCCGCTCTTCCCCCGCCCTGCCAGAAGCTGAAAGTTTATTCCCCCAGAGAGAATAAAACACAGGGTCTCCGAACAGCACAGCATGACCAGAGTGCTGTTCTACACTCAACTAGAAGGATTAGTTCAAGTCTACATCCTGAATGCGGGAGGCTCCGCCCCCTTACTCACCATCCCCTGAGACCTCCTTCCCCTCTAGGCTCCCGGGGACAGTGAGGTCAGGACTCCCCTTTCCAGGCCAGAGTTCACTCCCTTCAAGTCTCCAGATAGATTAATGAATATTCTGTTAGGGTTGTCCTTTGGGTTTCCTGTTTCTTCTCTTTGTCCTCTCCCTACACATTTTTGTTTTCTCTAAATTGCCTATTGTGTGTCTGTGTCAGTGCTGCCCTTTATCTCAGAGTCTGATGCACCAAGAAAAGAGCACCTACTTGGGTGGCATCAGGGATTTCCCAGTGAAACAGCCCGGCCAGAATTCTCTAGATTGAGCGAGCCAGCCGCCGCACCACCCCCCACCCCAACACAGGGCTACTTACTCATCAGCTTGCTTTCATAGATTGTATTTTTATATTCTTTAACCAAGGCATAATTAGAGTGGAACGCAAAGGTCTTAAAGGGTCGGTCTAATGAGTTTTAACAAATGTACACACCTGTGTAACCCACACCTTGATCGAGATCTAGCACATTGCCATGTAAGGTAACACGTTTGCAGGTCTCTTCACGCCCTGATGCCTACCTGCCCCAACACACGCAGACAGCCTCGCTTCTGTCAGCTCTTTAAATCTTTTAAGCATGAGCCAGGGGCTGCCAACACTGGAGAAAAACCTGTGATAAAAGAAGCAGAACAAAAACAAACAGAAAAACAGAATTTGGAGGAAACAGAATGCACAGGGGAAAGAAAACCTAAAAACACAATGATGGTGACTATATTCTGAAATGTAGGAAAATACCTTGCAGCTAGGAAACAAATGCTAGATGCTATTTTGGAAGACAAAAATGCTCTGAAAATGAACAAAACAAACAAACAAAAAAAGTACTTAGAAATTCAGAATATCATCCTGAAATGAAAAACGGATTTAAAAAAGTTAGAACAAGGTTTGGCAAACTGTGGCCTATAGGCCTGTCACCTGTTTTTTTAAAATAAAGTTTTATTGGAACACAGCCACACCTTTTTTTTTCTTTTTTTTTACTATGTCTTATGTACTATGGCTGCTTTCATATAAGCAGAGACCATATGGCTCATAAGCCTCAAATATTTCCCACTGGGCCCTGAATTAAAAAAAAAAAAAAAAATGACCGTTGGATGAAAGGATAAAGAAATTTTTCAAAAAGTAGAGCAAAAAAGTAAAGATACAGTGTAGGTTTGGACTCTCCAGTCAACAGATGCTATGATACAGAGCTAGGAAGGCAAGAAGTCCTGGGGGGCTGATGCTCATGAAAATAAAGGAAGAGGAAGCAGGACCGGACAAGGAGAATCTTCAGATCATGATGTAGGGCCAACACCTGTGGAATGGATGCTTGAACAAAACAGATCTAAGCAAAGAGCCCCTGACCTAGAGGCAGATCAAACCAAATCTTGGCCAACCAGGAGGGGCTCCTAGACCATAGACTGTCCAGCCAAGGGGCAGAAGTAGCCAGGCCCTGGTGTCTCTGCTGAGCTCAGTCGTGGGCTAGGGCTGCCCAAGAAGACCTTGGTCTTGGCTCAAAGGCCCTGGAGTTGGAGGCTGTCAGCCCCCTGCACTCCTCAAGGCTGAGTGACAAGTTCTGGGAGAAGGGAGAACCCACCGGGGGACCTCCAGGGCTGCCACTGTGTGGCGAGTAGGAAAGAAAGAGTAAGAAAATGAGAGCACCAGCGCAGGAATCTCACGCTGGAACGAAAGAGTTGCAGAAAGAGAAGAGAGGAAATAATCAATGAACTATGTCAAATATCTCTCAGAATAGAAAGATCTGAGTTTCTAGACCTAAAGTGCCCACTGCATATCCACCCAGAGGATAAAAATAGACCCACACCAAGGCCAGTCACCAGTAAATTTTGGAATACAAGGACAAGAAGAACATTCTACAAGATTCTACGAAGGACCAAGAATTGAAATATCATCAGACATCTCAATAGCAATCCTGAAAACCAGAAGACAATGGAGCAGTTTCCAAAAGTATGGAAGAAAATGACTGTCAGCCTAGAATTCTATACCTAGCCTAACCATTCATAAAGTGAGAGGAGAAAAAAGATTGTTTCAGATTTACAAGTGCTCAAAAATTTTCCCTCCCATGCACCTTTCTTTTTTTTTTTTAATTTTGTTTTTAAATTCAATTTAGTTAACACAAACTGTATTATTAGTTTCAGAATTTAGCGATTCATAAGCTGCAGACAACACCCGGTGCTCATTACATCATGTGCCCTCCTTAATGCCTGTCACCCAGTTACTCCCTCCCCCCACCGACCTCCCCTCCAGCAACCCTGTTTGTTTCCTAGAGAGTCTCTTGTGTTTTCCTTCCCTTCCCCTATGCTCATCTCTTCTGTTTCTTAAATTCCACACATGAATGAAATCATATGCGATGTGTCTTTCTCTGACTTATTTCACTTAGCATAATACCCTCCAGTTCCATCCACATCATTGCAAATGGTAAGATTTCATTCTTTTTGATGGCTGAGTAATAGTCCATTATAAATACATTGGAATATATATATAGAGGATTGAATCCATATATATAATGGAACAGTGGTAGATACACACACATACACACACACATATCACATCTTCTTTACCCATTCATCTGCCAATAGACATCGGGATTCTTTCCATATTTTGGCTATTGTGGTCCCATGCACCTTTTTAAGAAAGCTCCTGAAGGATATGTTTCACCAAACAAAGAAGTAAGCCACACAAGAGAAGGACCTGGGATCCGGGAAACAAGGGAGCCAACACAAGAGAGAGAGAGAGAGAGGAAGGGCACCTCCCAGATGATGGTGAAGCGAGATCCCTAGGCTTGGTGGGCAGGCATCTCACATTGAAATAAGTCAGAAGGGGAGTGCCTGCCTAGCTCAGTTGGTAGAGCATGAGACTCTTGATCTTAGGGTCTTGAGTTCATGCCCCATGTTGGGCGTGGAGCCTACTTTTAAAAAATGTGAGGGGCACCTGGGTGGCTCAGTGGGTTAAAGCCTCTGCCTTCAGCTCAGGTCATGATCTCAGGGTCCTGGGATCGAGCCCCGCATCGGGCTCTCCGCTCAGCGGGGAGCCTGCCTCTCCCTCTCTCTGCCTGCCTCTCTGATTACTTGTGATCTCTCTCTCTCTTTCTCCCTCTCTCTCTCTGTCAAAGAAATAAATAAAATATTTTTTAAAAATGTGAAATAAGTCAGAAGATTCTAGAAAAGATTTCTTTAAGGAGATGAAAGTGATAGAATACCTAAGTATTTTAGCTTTTGAGAGATCTACATAAGTAGGAGAGAATGTGGATTACATTAGATATACACATATAGAAAAAAAAACTTGTGCAGAAAAGGGAAAGAAGCTTAAAAAAATTTTTTTTAAATATTTTATTTATTGGGTGCCTGGGTGGCTCAGTGGGTTAAAGCCTCTGCCTTCAGCTCAGGTCGTGACCTCAGGGTCTTGGAATTGAGCCCCACATCGGGCTCTCTGCTCAGTGGGGAGCCTGCTTCCTCCTCTCTCTCTCTCTCTCTCTCTCTCTCTGCCTGCCTCTCTGCCTACTTGTGAGCTCCCTCTCTGTCAAACAAACAAACAAACAAATAAAGGACTTTTATTTATTTGAGAGAGAGAGCATCAGAGGGGAAAAAGTCAGAGGGAAAAGCAGACTCCTTGCAGAGCTGGGAGCCCAATGTGGGACTCCATCCTGGGACCCTGGGATCATGAAGGCGGACCGACAGGCAGTTGCTTAACTGACTGAGCTGCCCAGGCGCCCAAAACTTAAAATTTTAAATTTCTACTCTGCAAAAGACACTGTTTAGAGGATGAGAAGACAAGCCATAGAATGAGAGGAAAATATTTGCAAAAGGCAATTGATCTGACTTTAAAAAAAACTCTTTATCCAATAAAGGATTGTTACCCAAAGTGTACAAGGGATTCTTAAAAAGAAAAAGAGCAGCTCAATTTTAAAAGGGGCAAAAGATTGGAACAGATACCTCACCAAAGAGGATATATAGATGGTAAATAAGCATATAAGAGGGGCGCCCGGGTGGCTCAGG
>JAQQSY010001684.1:0-14193 GCA_028646535.1 Procyon lotor
TGGGCGTCAGGGTTCCCCGGCCCCGCCGGCAGAACGGGAGCCTGGCACCGCACTTGGAGGCTGGACCCTTCCACCAGCCCTTTCTCATTCTGTTGTCCCGTTCTCCCTTCCCCTTCACCCTCCCCACAGTCGGGTTTCCCGGGAATCCCGTCGGGGAAGCCCATGGGTCAGACATAGTCTGACATGAGTCAGACTGTGGGGACTATGGACTCCCCACAGTCCCCGGGAAGACCGCGTGTCGGGAGCCCCCCAGAAGCCGAGGACCCACCCGTTCCTGCAGCCCCACCAGCACCAGGCTCTCAGCCCTAATGAGTCGGCGGGAACCATGTATGTCATCTCCGTTTGTAAAGGTTATTGTTTTCTGGGTGTGCTATAGAAAACCTACTGCATACGTTTACAGTATGTAAGGTTGACAGGTGTGTGTTTGTTTTTCCCATTCAACATTTTAAAGATGCCCTACCATCATGTTCTGGATGTGAAGTTTATAATTTTAAGATTTTATTTATTTGAGAGGGAGAGAGCACAAGCAGGTAAGAGGGAGCGATGGAGAGGGAGAAGCAGACTCCCCGTGAGCAGGGAGCCCGACGTGGGGCTCCAGCCCAGGACCTGGGACCATGACCTCAGCCAAAGGCAGACGGTTGACGACGGAGCCATTCAGGTGCCCTTTAATGGTTTTTATCTTCACTCTTCTATACCTAACGTACATGTTTTCCTCTGGTTACTTTTAAGATTTTATCACTGTTTTTCAGCTGTCTGATCCTGATATGCCTTCATATGGTTTTCTTCTTTATGTTGCTTGGGATTTGTTGACTTTGTTGGGATGTGTTTTCCCACTTGGGAATATCCTGGTCCTCCTTCAAACAGTTTCAGTTTCTCCCTCCCTTGTCTCTACTTCTGGGACTCCAGTTCCACACATTACTTGATTTTGCCAGAGGTCAGTAAGGATCTGTGTTTGTTTTGCAGTTTTATTTTTCTTTTTGCTTCCCTTTGAAATTCCTGCAGTCATGTCCTGAAGTCCATATGTCTTTCCTTTGCTTTTTAGTTTGCAGCTGATACTTTTTGGTGAATTTTTCATATCTTTGTCTCCAGAATTTGCATTTGCTCCACTGTTGTATCTTTTTCTTTATCCACTGTGTTGGAGTTTTGCCTCCGACCCTCACAAAGATTCGTAGTCGCTGCCCAAAGGCTCTCCTCCAGATAGTCCACTGTCTCCATAATCTCTGGGTCTGTTTGTATTTATCTGTTCTCTTGCTTGTGAGTCACATGTGCTGGCTCTGTCCCGTGTCTTGTCATTTTCGATTAGAGGACGGACATTGTGGGTTTCCTGTTGTTGGTCCTCGTTCTGGTCAGCAGGGTCCATATATGCAGGTTGACCTGACCTTTTTTAGGTTTGCTTTTAAGCTTCTTAGGGTGAGGTTAGAGGAGCTTTTACTCGCGGGTGGCCTTTTGACATCTGTTGACAGCCTCAGGGATCATCGACAGTGCTGCACAACAGTTGGCATAGACTCGACATCTCTCAGCCTGTGTGAACTCTGAAAGCTGCTCAGCTCCCTTGTTGTTTCCCCGGCCTTCTAGAGCATCCCCTGTGCGTGCGTGGGCCGCATGGTGGCCAGTGGGCTTGGGCTTCTCCGCGGAGTTCCCTCCTCCCCAGCGCTCCAGCCACCCGGCCTCTCGGAGCCCCAGCTTTGTCCCCTCACCCCAGCAAGTTCACCATGCCCTGCTTGGGACTCCCTTTCACACACTGCTCCAGGTGGGCCTTTGAATTCAAGAGCTCACGTCCTCCGTCCTGGGCTTCAGACCCCAGCCCTGCACTGGGTCTGAAAACAATTGCTTCTTCCCTTTCCTCACATTAGGACAGTCCGGTTCTGGTGCTGCCCTCGTTCACCACCCTCGCAGGCGGTTCCTGAGCCGAAGTGTGAGAGTGAGCCCAGGGAGATGTGGGGGGAGGCCAGTCAGGCCACTCGGGGACAGCCCCCCACGGCTTTCCTTGTTGAAGGATTCTCTCCGATTCTGATTTGTTTGGGGGCCTCACAAGAAAGAAAGGTTTAGATTTGGTTTGGTTTTTACAGCTTTATGGAAATGCAGTTCACATGCCATACAGTTCACACGTCCAACTTAGAATTCCCTGGTTTTAGCATTTTGACAAAATTGTGCAGCCATCACCATGGTCAATTTTTAGAACATTTTTATCTCCTCCAAAAGAAGCCCAAACCCCTTCAGATTCACTTCCCATCTCCCACCTCCACCCCCCTGGCTCCAGCCAAGCACTGACCTCTCTGTCTCTGTGGGTTCCCCGTCCTAGACATTTCATGCAAGCACAGTCGTACAACGTGTGGACCCACGTGATGGGCTGCCGTTACTGAAGATGATGTCTTCAAGAGCTGTCCGTTCCGTGATGGGGATCATTCCTACATCATCACGTTTTATTGTCAAATAATATTCCGGTTTATGAATATTCCACATTTTATCCATTCATCCCTTGATGGACATTTGGTTTGTTTCCACTTTTTGGCTGTTGTGAATAATGCCGCTTATGAACTTTCCTGAGCAGGTTTTTCATGTGGTCACGTTTCCATTTCTCTTGAGCGCGTACCTCAGAGTGGAACTACTGGGTTACATAGCAACTCTGGGGTCCGTGTTTTTTTAAGATTTATTTATTTGAGACAGTGAGAGAGAGAGAGCATGTGTGCACACACACACGCGTGCACAGGCGAGAGGCAGAGGGAGAGAACCTCAGGTGGACTCCCCGTGGAGGCTGGATCCCAGGACGCTGGGATCATGACCTGAGCTGGAACCAAGAGTCAGAGGCTCAACCAACTGAGCCCCCCAGGCGGCCCTGGGGTTCACGTTTTGAGAAATGTCCAAACTGTCTCCAGGATGGCTGCACCGTTTTGCATTCCACCAGTTTGGGGTTTTGCTCGTTTTTGTTTCTTTGGTGTTGTTTGTTCAAGAGGTTGGGCTTACGCTGGGAGAGTGCAAACACGGGAGCCAGAGGATCACACGCTCCCGGAGCTGCTCCACTGTGGCCGCGGCAGAGAGCTCCATGTGTGCTGGGTCAGGGGGGCCCACTGTCTCCAGACCACTGCCCCCGGCCACTGTGGCTTCCTGTTTCCCGGGCAGGAAAGCCGGCACCCTGTGAATCAGCTGCTCTGGTTTCCATTTTGTCTTTGTCCCTTAAAATCAAGAAGGGACTGCTGACCTGTCCCCACGCTGCTGGAGAGGTGGCAGCCCGCGGCCATCTGTGAACCGAGATCAACCCCTTGCTCTTGCATAAGCATGTCTGACCGGCGGTGACGGAGGTGGGGGGCTGGCTGGGAGGGGACAGGCATCCTCCCCGTTGCCTGCCTGAGTCCTGGCTCGTTTCCAAGCTATCTCCCCACATTTCCCGCTCTGGCCTTGGATGCACTAGTCCCTCACTGAAGACTTGCTCTTTGGAGGGGTCCAAGGGTTCCAGGCAGGTCCCACCCCGGGAGCAGCAACAGAGCTGTGAGAAAAATCCCACGGTGGGAGAAATTTGCTCCCCTCTCCAGCGACCATAGGAGGGTGTGCAGTCAGGCGTCAAGACCCCCGGGCCACAGTCCCCTCCAGCTCAGTGACACAGCGTGAGCGGGTTTGCAGGAAGACCTGTCGTCCCATCCCTGGGCTCTCGTAGGTAAGATGTTTGTTAGTCCTACATATGCTCCTGTCTCGGGAACTTCCTGTACTAACGAAAATGTTAACCAGAGGAGACTTTTAAGGGCAAAAGATTTTTGCAGTGTGGCCTAATTAACAGAGAATGTTGCAAGGGTGGAGGAGTTAAATTGGTCCTCCCTCTGCCGCCCTGAGATGAGATTCTGCCCTTTCCCGGTGCACAGCTCCTCCCACTCAGATAAAGCCTTTTGTCTGATAGGAGTTGCATTCCTGCAAAGCTTTATGAAGCCATATGGCTGAGCTCTTTTTATTCTGCCCTTTAATTGTCCCCCCCAGACCAGTTAGCCCCTTCTATGACTCCAGCATTTGAAGCATTTCATCTCACGCTCTGAAAGCAAAAAATCATCAAACTGCTGCTTCTACCTTCTCGCCGCCATGTCAGTGAGGGGTGCGGCTTGGCCTCTTGGAACACCGGGCTCAGCGCCCTGGGCCAGACCAGCCTGGTGACCCGGAACGGCCCTGCCGAGGCCGCCGCTCCCCCTTCATCTGTGGAAGGGCAGCCGCAGACCCCTGCAGCACCTTTTCTGCCTCTCCTACACACGTTGTCCACAGGCTGGTGCTTTTTAATGTCAGCGTTCTGGGCGACCGCGGAAGAGTCACCTTGCACGCCTACCCAAGGGTAGGAGAACAGTAGGAAGGGGCGGAGGCGGGTCTGGAGTCTGCAGGGAGCGGGGGCACTGCTTTCCTCTCCGGCCTGTCTCTGTGTGCTCTCCCCGGCCTGCACCGTGAGCACCCGCGGCCTGCGGCTGGAAGCAGGCGTCGTGCTCGCTGAGATGGAGACGGTTCTCACTCCCCAGCATCGCCCCCCCAGGTCGCATTTGTCCCTGGCCATTCCAGCCATTGGTAACCCTTCCTCTCCTGGCTGGGCCAAAGTGTCTTGTCCTTTGCACCCACACACCCTCCTTCCACCTTCCCCTGATGTATGGTTTCACTTTTTAAAATATTTTTTTATCTGGGTGTAATTAACACCTATTATATAATATTTATATTACATTATATTATATAACATATAATATAATAACACCTATTACATAATAATTAACACACTATTCATTTCAGGTATTGGCAGTATTTACAGATACCTCAACATGGTCATCGCGATAGGTCTAGTTAACATCCCTCACCTTACATATTCTAGAATTATTTTTCTCATGATAAAAACTTGTAAGATGGACTCCCTTAGCAACTTCCCAATACCCACCGCAGTGTTCCTAAGTGTAGTTGCCGGGCTGTACGTTCATCCCCAGGACTTTTCTTCTATAGCTGAAAGTTTGCACTTTTTTTTTTTTTTTAATATTTTATTTATTTATTTATTTATTTGGGGGGGTGGAGGGTCAGAGGGAAAAGCAGACTCCCCACTGAGCAGGGAGCCTGATGTGGGACTCGATCCTGGGACTCCAGGATCATGACCTGAGCTGAAGGCAGTCGCCCAACCAACTGAGCCCCCCAGGCACCCCGAAAGTTTGAACTTTTGACCAGCTTTCCCATTTGGCCCATCCCCACTCCCCACCCCTGCCTCTGGCAACCACCACGAGGTTCTCTGTTACCTGTGAGTTTGTTTGGTTTTTGGGATTTTGTTTTTTTAAGATTCCACATAGAGGTGAGATTGTGTAGGATTTGGCTTTCTCTGACGTACTTCGTTAAGCAGAATGCCCCCGAGCTCCCTGCACGTTGAAACGTGACAAGATTTCATTCTTTTCCTGTGGCTGAATACTGTTCCACGGTGTGGAAGTCACCTCTTCGTCTTTCATCCGTCCGCAGGCACGTGGCTTGTTTCCACGTCCTGACTGGGAACACAGCGGCGCCGACATCTTTTCAAGTTAGTGTTTTTATGCCCTTCAGATAAACAGCCAGCAGTGACATCGCAGGGCCGCACGGTGGTTCTCTCTCTGTCTTTCCGAGGAACGTCCCATCGGCTGTGTGCCGGGGTCCCTTTCAGCCACACCCTCACCAGCCGCCTTCCCTCATGTGCTGTGGATTCCATGTTTGCATCCTCGCACCCCGTCCACGGGGGCGTCGTACCCAAGGAGTCGGCTGTGAGGCCGGAGTTCCCCATGCACAGGCCCGTGTGGGTGCTCTCCTGGCCCACAGCGTGACTCCTGCGTGCAGGGCCTTGGCTGAGCCGGCGGCAGAGGACCTGCATGGGAGGTCACGCTCCTCTTTTCTCCGGGCGCGGGGGTGAACCCAGCACCAGACAGAAGGCTGGGCCAGGTCCCAGAGGCTCTCCCAGGGACCCGGGCAGACGGGCAGATCGCTGAGGCCAGCCTGCTGCAGGCCCCCCCGGCCCTAGGTCCCGCATCCGCCTCCTGGCTCAGCGTGTCTCTCGGGTAAGCCTGGTCCAGGTGGTGGTGACTTACTCGTTCTTCTAAAAGAAAGAGCAGTTCTAAAATACCCATTTTATTAAGGGTGATGATGCTCGAGCATCATCACCTCGTGATTGAAGTTTTATGTCCTTTAACCACGTGGTAGCCTCCATACACGGATGGAGAGAAAGGAAATTTCATTTAGTTGTAGGTTCTGGGTAGCCGAGTTTAACTAACATTTTATTGTCTTGACATATTTTCCTTCCATTCTTTCCAGGGGGACGCAGTGAAAGACCTGATGCTTCGCTTCCTGGGTGAGAGAGCCGCGGCGAAGAGACAGGTCTTACATGCCGAGTCCGTGGAGCAGACTTTCGTGGGCTTGAAACAGCTCATCGTAAGTAATGATGGGTTTCATTTCAATGTTGATGTTTCTAGAAGGCCTACCTTTCTCTGTCTTATTTTCCTTAGAGTTAATTACTGCAAACGTATTATCTAAAGCCCTTGCATGTCCATAAATTCTGTTGAATTAGATACCAGTCCTGTGCAGCAAAAAATGTCACAGTAACATACTTTTAATTTTGAGGTCAATTAGTTTAAAAAGCCATTATTTTAAATGACTAAATTACTTGAAGCAGAATATACTTCAATTAAATATATGCTTCATCGACATAATAACTAAAGATAACTAATTTTATATTTATGTTGGTTTTTTTTTTTAAATACTCCGTTATCTCCACTTGATATAAAGGGTTTATTGTTGAGTGGGTGGGTTCACCAAAAACGCACACAAAAGTCCTTGTTGGTGAATAGGAGGTAAGTGTGACTGCAGGCCGAGCTGCAGCCCCAAATAGTCACAGGGAACACTCTGAACTACAGGCACGTGAACATGAACGGCTGGTGTGTCCGGAGGTCTTTGATCCCCGGGAAGCTGTGTGCCCCCCACAACTGCCTTTTTCCCTGGTACCTTTAATCATATTTAAAGAAGTGTATGTCCTCAAAAAGGTGAATAAGGATCGTTTGTGTAGGTGGTTAGCAGATATTTTATACGTAAAGCAGTTAAAGTTTAGGGAACCCCAGGTGCCTCAGTCAGCTGAGTAATCAGCTCTTGATTTCGGCCGAGGTCATGATCTCAGGGTGGTGGGATCGAGCCCCACGTTGGGCTCTGCACTTGGCATGGAGTCTGCTTCTCCCGCTCCTTCTGCTCTGCCCTCTGCTTTCTCAAGCTGTGTAAAATAAATAAGATCTTTTTTTAAAAAATGATTTAAGTTTAATTTTTTAGTAAACATGAATCAAATGCTTCATTGGGTTTCTTTTACTGAGGTGATTCTGGAATTATTGCTATGATTAAGAAGCTTTTGGAAGGAAAGATACAGACATATTCTGGCTTTTTGTTTTTTAAGATTTTTCTTTCTTAATTTCTCTGCACACCCAGTGTCGGGCTCAAACTCACATCCGGAGAACAGGAGTCGTATGCTCTGGTGACTGAGCCAGCCAGGGCGCCCCGGAGGTAGTCTGGTTTTAAAAGGGGTGGGGAAACACCTAGTTTTTGGGGTTTTTTTTGTTTTTTTTTTCCACCTAGTTTTTAAATACCGTCTACTCTATAGTTTGTTAACAAAGTGATAGGTCTTTACAGGTGAGCACTCCCATGGCATCTGTCTCATGAGTAGGCTCCTGCGTTGTCGGGAGGGTTCTTGTCATTGCCTCGGTTTGACCTTGAGGCAGCTGCTGTGATCAGTCATCAGGAGGGTAGGCTGCACTGGAGGGTCACTTGGTAGTGCCCAGGGGGTTTCTGTTGTTTTTAAAGTAAACGCTACTCCACATGTGGGACTTGAACTCAGGACTTCAAGACCAAGGGTCGCGTACTCCCCCCGCTGAGCCACGCAGCTGAGCCACGCAGGCACCCCTCTACTGACAGGTTTAAACAGTACACACAGAGCCACACACAGTCCTGGTAACTGATTTGTTCCACAGGCAATCTTTTTACCTTCTTTGAGGGTAAAAATTATTTGTGGTCTTAATAAATATATACAGTGGCTTGGGGTTTTTTCAAACTCTGAAAATACATAATGCCAGGAGAGATTTTATTAGAGTCCTAACAAGGAGATCTATTTAAGGTGGAAAATGTATTTATAAAAAAATACCTTGCTGTGGTATTTTAATTATGTCCTAAAATAACTCCTGTCCTCTTTAAGATTAGGAAAGAGTTTTGAAATGTATTTCCCTAAGTAATGTCAGTGCATTCGAAGATTGTAATTTACAAGGAAATGAATGTCACAGCCTGTGGAGAAGGACGTTTTAATCACTTTAATGGTATCATATATAGAGTTAATGATTTCTTTTGAGTTGTAGACAGGGAAAAGTTATGTACATACCATTAGTTACTTGAGTGACTTTTATTGGCCTATTTTTCTCATCTTTTGGAAGTCGTCGAATGCCTGTGTTCAGTTTTTCAAATAGTTATATCTTATTTCCCAGTTTAAAAAAAAGTAACATTTATTTAAGTTTAGATCTTTTTTCTCATACCAAACTGACTTTATTATCAGAGTTCTACATGTCATTTCCAGTAATTGTGAGATTTTCGTAAGATTTTTCTGTACAGAGCTTAAAGTTTTACAGGGTATGTTTTAGATTGTAATTATAAAAATAATTTCTTCACCAAATATTTCTGACATCTATCGAAATGGAGGAGGATCACCAGGAAGGAGACTAGAAGGTGGGAAAGAATGGGATAAAAATAGCAAAAAGCACTCTGAGAAAATACGTAACTATTATTTCAAATAGGCAGTGTGTAATCCAGAGCTGTGGTTCACCAGGCTGCTGAGGTGAGGCCCCGCTGTGTCAAAGGAAGGGAGTACCAGCCGTTAGAACGCAGCACGTTGGGTCGTCCTGGCCTGTCCTTCATCCCGTCCCTCAGACATCCTCCCTGGCTCACCGGACACAGGCCAGCCCTGGTCTCCCCTGGCCTGTTTCTGTTAAAAGAGGGCCCCGGCCCCGCTTTGTCCTTGTCATCACTCGGGCAAGTCCGAAGAGCAGAAAAGACCACCAGGAAGCTGAAGGCCCTTGGAGGCTAGAGACATTAACCGCGGGCACACACACCCACACGTGTGCGCTTGCTTGGCATGCATGAACATGCATAAACAGGGAAATTGTCCCCAGGCCTTCTGCACAGAAGCTCGTGCAGGGACAGACCCTGGAGAAGAGTGACTCTGCCGTGGGAACCACGTATCTTCCACGGTAGCTCAGCAGAGGCCAGAGGCGGGTCAGGGAAATGACAGGGGCCCAGGGGTGCCAGGGGGACAGGACGAAGCCCAAAACACACGCTTACGTAGAAAGAACAGATTATTAGGGAAAGGAGAAACCAATCGGTAATGGTACAGAATTAATGGGATATTGAAGTGCGAAAAGTTAAAAAGATCTCTGTATCTCTTAGCACACACAAAAATAAATTCCAAATAAATTAAAACAAAATTTTTGAATTCCAGAAAGTAGAGTAAATTCTTAATGACTCAGGGTAGAAAAGCATTTCTTAAACCTTTCAGGGAGAAATGAATAGATTTAACTCCTTTAAAACTTGAAACTTGTATACAACCAAAACACTATAAACAGTATTAAAAATGAGCCACACGGGGGCGCCTGGGTGGCTCAGTCGTTGGTCATCTGCCTTCGGCTCAGGTCAGGATCCCAGGGGCCTGGGATCGAGCCCCGCATCGGGCTCCCTGCTTGGCTGGAAGCCTGCTTCTCCCGCTACCATTCCCTCTGCTTGTGTTCCCTCTCTCGCTGTGTTTCTCTCTGTCAAATAAATAAAATCTTTTAAAAAATTTAAAAAATGAGCCACACGGGCGCCTGGGTGGCTTAATCAGTTGAGTATCTGCCTTCAGTTCAGGTCATGATCTCAGGGTCCTGGGATCGAGCCCAGGGTCCCACTCCCTGCTCAGTGGGGAGCCTGCTTCTCCTGCACCTCTCCCTGCTTGTGCTCACTCTCACTCTTTCTCTGAGATAAATAAATAAGATCTTTTTTTTTTAAAGTGAGCGTTAATACCTATTAATACCCTCCAACAATGAGTAAGAAACAAAAACAGCCCCGTAGAAAAAAAGGCAGATGATCTGAAGAGGCCATTCACTGAAACCAGAGAGCCTGCCCACATGGGAACAGTGCTTATCCTTGGTGGGAGTCACAGAAATGGGGATTCAACAGGAGTGCGGTACGTTCCGGCCACGCGAGCTGGACCGCGTGCTCTGTACCACTTCCACCCGTCATCCCGTACCTCAGAAAAACCCCCGTACCCCTGCATGAAAGGATGAGCTCGAGAAAGTTTGTTCCTGCACTTGTATTAGCCACGAATTTTATTGGAAAACTTAGCATTGAGCAAGGAACAGAGAGTTCTGTCACACAGTGAGTTAAACCCTTTGGAACAGTTGCAGGAGAGCCGCGTTCATCGGCGTCGGCAGATCTCTAAACCAGTGCTGAGCAGTCAGAGCAGCGTGCGGAGGCTGCCGTCATGGGCTTGGAAGCGAGCCCACAATCCCTAAGCCACAGCTCTGCATCCAGGGGAGCCCTGAAAACCTCCTTGTGTTTCGCAGCGAAATCTGACCTGACCAGGCTCATTCGCTGCCTGCCCTTCCTCCCTCCCTCCCCTGCTCCCCGGCCCTCCAGGGAAGGGTGAGCTGGGAGAGCTCCCTCCGGGGAGGCAGCCCCCTGTGGCCTGGCTCTCCTGCAGGCCCGTCACCTCCTGCCAGGGCGCCCCTCTGTTCCTGGCCCTGGATGCCGCTCCCTCCCTGCACGGGTGTCCTGGCCTTGCCCGCACCCGTGCAGGCAGCCCCCCGCCCCAGGGCCTCCCATTACCGCCAGGCTCCTGGTAGATAAGACGGTTATGGGCTTTGTTGATCCCACTTGGTGTGAACAAAAATGTTCCTGTCTGGAAATATTTTTTTTTCTTTTTTTAAGATTTATGTATTTGGGTGAGGAGCAGGAGCGGAGGTGGGGAGGGACAGAGGGAGAGGGAGAAGCGGACTCCCGGCTGAGCAGGGAGCCAGACGTGGGGCCGACCCCAGGACGCTGAGATCACGACCTGAGCCAGTGGCAAACACAACCAACTGAGCCGCCCAGGCGCCCCTGGAAATCTTTTTGAGATATCAAAGTAAACTTGAATTATACACAAAGAAATACTTTGTATTATCTTATCAGGGGAAAAAATTCCTTTGGGAAATGATAAATGGTAAGCTTGTCTAACAACTTCTTTGTGTTCTTTCCTCTCTTTTTCTGCTTTTTAAATTGTGGTATGAGGAAAATGTACTAGCATGTGTGACTCTCGAACCAGAAGATAATCCATATCCAACTTAGTCTGTAAAGGAGCCCTGCTGATCAGTGCTGGCCCTCAATCGCACGCAGTCTGAGCCTGCTCGGCAGATCAGGGTCCCTCCGGCCCTTGCCTCTCTCCCGGGCTCCGTGTTCTCAAACAGGCTGCCAAGAAGGGCAGGGAGGCACCCCCATCCCTGCCCCATGCTGCTAATTGTCTTGAGGAATTCGGTCGTTTTGACTATGGGAAAATTGGCCGTCAGGTTAGAGTTTGCTGAGATGTTCCTGCAGACCACCGGCATCCGTCAGCGGCGGGCCAGCCGGCGATCCAGCGTCCTCTGTGCTCACCCTGGGGGAGCCGTAATAGGGGCACAGGCACTCTGCTTTCTCTTCACAGTTAGGAAAGAAGCCACTTTTTAAGATTTCCATTTACTGAAAAATGAATCATGAAGATGATAGGTTTGAGCCTCACTTTTAATAATTGTGATCCAGTTTGGGATGTAGAAAACATCTTAATGTATGAATCAGAGCAAGAGCTGAGGCTTTTTGTATGATACATTTTATTATTTTTAATCATTTATGGAGCACTTCATATTCACGGAGTACTTACAAATAATTTTATTACACGTGTAAATGTTTTATTGGTGGTGGGTATCTGTACGTAGTAGACATGAAATAAGATCGGAGTCTTTACTGTGCAATGAATGTTTGTTTCAGAACATATAAATATCCAGGATCAGATTTTTCTCATTTATATATTTTTGCATGCACACAGATTCCGTGTGCCTTTGAGGGCTGGCCAGTAGACCATGCTGGAGCTCGCTGGGGTGGCACCATGTCGTGCGGCCCCTGCTATAGCCGAGTCCCCCCAGGACAGAAGCGCTGTCCTCATGCTTTAGCAACTGTACCTGCTTCCTAACTTAGGCCTCCAGCTTTGGTTTGTTTAAAAGAGTATTATTTCAGCAAGCATTGATTTGGTTCCTGCATGTCATCAGTGGCGAGCCTGTGTCCCCTCCGTGTGGGATGGAGGCGGATGGATACACCATCCGTTTCTGGATGGCCAGGACACGAAGTTCTCATCTGCAAGCTCACGGTCGCCCTCCGTGCAGCCTGTCCTCTCATTCACAACCCCTCTTCACTCTTTTTACAAACAGCATGTTCTTAACTCAGAAAAATTGTATGACCACCGTCTGTTAACATTTTAGTGTCTCTGTGTGTATGGTAAGTCTGCGTGCGACCATGAGTACTTACATATGTGTTTGCATGTGTAGCGGACAGAACTTCATATTGTACCTGTTATGGTTCTGTGTCCCTTTAACGTATCATAAGCATTGCCTGATATTAAAGTGTCCGACTTACAAATATTTGTACTGCATAATCTGATGCAGTTGTAAATAACTTTGGGATGGGCCACCTTGTAGAGAAGTCTTTTCTGCCTATGTGATTATTTCTTTAGCATGGATGCTGAGAGAACAGGTCGGAGTATGCACAGCTGTGGGGTGTTAATACATACCGGTTTCCAGGAAGGTTACCCCCGTGTGCGTTTGCCGTGCAGACACCCCTGCTTTAGTGTCTCCGTGTCGGCCCAGCCTTGTATCTTCTTCAAAAATCATTCTTTATCATTTCTTAGGCTAAAGATGGCATTTGCTGCCATTTTCTTTTTTCTTTCTTTTTTTGGCTAACAGAGATCAATCCCTAATAAGTTATCATCCACATCTTTTTCATTATTAGTGTAGGGTTTTTCTATGACTTTTTTGTAGTTCTGTAAATTTACTGTTTCACCATTTTTTGAGCACATGTTCATGGTAGGTACAATGCTGAAGAAGTACTTTTAGAAGTTAAAAAGCACACCCTCGACAAGGCCACGGCCCCCGAGCTCAACTAGAGGGAGACGGGACACAGTGAACGTTAATGTGGAGCGAAGGGCAGGCTGTGCTGGACTCCCGTGCAGAATGGACAAGACAGACTGTACCTCAGAGTGTTTCTTAACCCCTTCCTCATCGTCAGTCCCCCGAGCAGCATTTTTCCAGTTTGGTTCCTAATTGCTCACCTCCCCCCTCAGCCCCAAATGAAGGACAATACTAAGGATTAAGATTCTGTTGGGTAGGGTTAATCTTTGGAGGGCCACTAATCATTGTTATTCAAGGACCAGATTCCAACCCCTGGGGGGGTCTAGAGCCCCACAGGAATGTGTGTGCCGGGAATTACAAGCCGGAGGGCTCTCTGTGGGCAGGAGAGGCCTCAGGAAGCTCAGGCCTGAGCCAGGCTGTAGGGGGGGCGTCTTTGCCGCTGTTAGCTGGGGGTCAGCGGGATGAGCAGGTGGGACAGGCGTGAGCACGGAGCTGACTGCAGTCCAGCGTCCCCACAGACTGTACCCTCGTTTCCACCTCCAGGGCGGCCAGCTGGTGTCACAAGGGCGTGAGGGAGCCCCAGTGGAGTCTCTGGGTAATGAGTCACCGAGGTCACATGGGTACTCTGGGGTCTGCCTGCTTACGGTCTCAACCCTTCCCTTCCCCTGGTGACGCCGGGTCCGTACAGGTGGCCAGGCCGGGCCCCTGAGCCTGATCCCCCCACGCTGCCCCGGGCACGCCTCTCTCCCCAACCTCAGACCCCCACACCCGGCAGCTGCTGCTTTTTCTTTTCTTCTTGAATATCTCAGAGGCACCTCACATTCAGCATCGCTGGCATCAAATTTCAGATTCCGAGCTCGGACCCTTTCCAGCCACCCCTGTCTCCGAGGCCGGCCCCGCCACCGCCGCCATCTGGCTGCGTGCCACGCTCAGAGCCATCCCCCGGCCTCGCTCCCCGTGCTCCCCACGTTGGACTGTCACCCGGCCCCGGCCCTCTGCGGTGTCTGCATCTCCCCCTCGGGTACAGGTGACCTGCAGCCACGCTTCCACTCGG
>JAQQSY010001685.1:0-14193 GCA_028646535.1 Procyon lotor
AACTTTTTGAGGAACCTCCATACTGTTCTCCAGAGTAGCTGTACCAGCTTGCATTCCCACCAACAGTGTAGGAGGGTTCCCCTTTCTCCGCATCCTCGCCAACATCTGTCATTTCCTGTCTTGTTAATTTTAGCCATTCTGACTGGTGTGAGGTGGTATCTCACTGTGGTTTTGATTTGTATTTCTCTGATGCCGAGTGATGTCGAGCACTTTTTCATGTGTCTGTTGGCCATGTGGAGCCTTCATGGAAGCTTTCACCTCATTATTATGACATATGCTGATACATACATTTATCATGTGGTCTCAAGGAATCAATCAGTAAACCCTTCAGTAATTGGTCCATTCTGATTCTCCTTGTACTGTTATGCCCAGATTTTGAAATCCCCCGAAGACCACCAGGGAGCCGAGTCCGATGCAAAAGCAAAAGAGTCTTTATTTGAGCTAGCTCGAGCTCAGTCTCCCACACTCACCTGATGCAGCGGCGTGACGTAGAGAAAGAGAGCGAGCTTCAAAAAGCGCCGCAGTTTTATAAGGGCCAGTGGCCAATGAGATTGTAACACACACAGAAAGTTGCATAGTCATGTTAGGCCACAGGCAGGTGGCCAATTGAATTACAGTTTACCCTATGGTAGCTGTTTGAGCTGGCCTATCACTCTGGTCATAATTGGCGCACAAATTTGGCGGGCAAAAGGTGGGGTTTACATTCTTTGGGGTTAGGGCTTCCGCATTCCTATTGGCTAACTCTAACTCAAGGGCGGGCTGGGCAACATAGCACAAAACGGAGTTAGCCTTGCTCTGCTCTTTCAGTACCTCTTCCGGCCTCTTTCCATTCCTTGAGAGCCGGTGATTCCATTCAAATGGGTAATTCCCATACCCTAGGAAAGCTCAGTAAAGGCAATTGAGTTGCCGTTTTGGAAAGTATAATACATATACCTAGTAAGAAAGTGAAATAGTGAAAAGGAAGTACAGTTAAAAAAAAAATGCCCTCTCAGGGACCTTATTTCCTTCTCAGTGGTAATCACCGTTAGCAGTTTCTAGACTACCCTTCCAAAGATAGTCTCTGCATATACATGTGTATTTTTTAAACTGGAGTGACAGCGTATTACACACTTAGTACATTGCCCTCCATGAAAAGGAAATTCTGAGTAGTTTCATTGTTCTTATCCCATAGACCATACTCTGTGGTCAGAGGAGAAGAGTCCTGAGTTTTACGCATGTTCTTTTTCCTCTTTTCCCAACACAGACATCGATGCCAGGCCATGGGACTTCCAAGCAGAGGAATGCACCTTGAGGGCCAACATTGAGGCTTTTAACAGCCGCCGTTATGACAAACCCCAGGACTCTGAATTTTCACCGGTGGATAACTGCTTGCAGAGTGTGCTGGGGCAGAGGTTGGATCTGCCTGAGGATTTCCACTATTCATATGAGCTCTGGCTGGAGAGAGAGGTGTTTTCACAGCCCATCTGTTGGGAGGAGCTGCTCCAGAGTCACTGAGCTCTTAAGAACAAAACATCTGATAGATGGGCTTTGGCTCCAATAAATGGTGCTCTGCCTACCCTGCCCATTCGGCCTTTGTTTCCAGCCCTGAGAGTGCTTGTCCGGGGGGAAGCTGGCCTAGCCCAAGGACATCCATTGTAGTGCAGGGCCATTCTAGGGGCTTTGGACCTGGAGATAGTGCAAGGCTAGGATCCTGAGTCACAACAGATTGGTCAACTTGCACTGGGGTCGGTGGGGTGACCTCAGTTGGCCTTGAAAATCTGCTGGATCAGTCCTGTACAGGCTCTTTTTGGGGATCGCTCCCTGCTCTATTCTTGCCCAGAACCAGGCCCGCCTCTGCCGGCCCCAAGAGTGAGAATAAGTTTATCATGGCATTGACCCATGACATTCATTATAGGTAATGGAAGAGGCAAGTCATAAAATGGGAAGAACATTTCCTTCTTGCTTACCCTGGATTCCTAGGACCTACAAGAGGTTTAGCAAGACCTACTTTGCAATTAAGTCTGTATTTTAAGTTAAAAATTTTGACACCTCTCTCTAAAATTATTAGCTCAAAGATGATTTTAGAGCACCTGCACCTTCTTTGTAAAGGATGATGATTTACTATTACCTAAATACTGCATGTTAAAGTATATTGTGTAAAGTGTTTTTTTCTCTACTCCCGAAGAGATTTATGTTCAATCTGAAAATTATTTCTCTGTGTGTTGTGTATAGGGCATGGAGTGCTCTGCCATAGCCAGTCTGAAATAGACCTCCTCTAAGGACGTTTCATTTTTTTCTGAAACTACGTCAGTCTTCAAATGACTGGTACACTGTAAAAAAATTATCCTTTTCATCCAATTCATTTTTTAAATGACAGGTAACTACAGGAGGTTTTATTTATTGAGATGGCTGTGTCCATTTGTGCTCATGATCGATTTATTTTTTAATTGAATAGAATAACAAGAGCATTACAGCTTACCATTTTTCTTCTATGTTGATTAGTGATTTTTTTTTTCCTTTTTATTGCGAATGCTTTCCAAGTGTCATATGCAAATTTAGTAATACTGTTCCTACCTAGAAGTATTGCACGCTTCTTTGGAAATACAGGGGTTGATATACCAACCTTTTTAAACTTCTTTTGAGGGCGCCTGGGTGGCTCAGTTGGTTAAGCATCTGCCTTCGGCTCAGGTCATGATCCCAGGGTCTGGGATCAAGTCCTGCATCGGGCTCCCTGCTCGGCAGGGAGCCTGCTTCTCCCTCTGCCTGCTGCTCTCTCTCTCTCTGACAAATAAAATCTTAGGGGGAAAAAAAACTTCTTTTGAAGTTTGAATCACATACTTGTCAGGGCGCTTGGATAGCTCAGTCAGTTAAACGTCTGACTCTTGATTTTGGCCTGGGTCATGATCTCAGGGTCATGATCTCAATCCTGGCATCCTGTCAGGCTCCGCACTCAGTGAGGAGTCTGCTTGAGGAGTCTTACTCTGTCCTTCCCCCTGCCCACACACACACACCGTCTCAAATAAATAAATCTTAAAAAAAAAAAAAAAAAAATCACATACTTCTCAACAGAAACAAGGTTTTTAGAAAAGCCTCTGGTTAGATCAGGATCATTTTTTTTTTCTCTTCTATCCCCACAATTATGTCATCTATATTTTCAAGCTTTTTTTTTTTTAATTTTTAATTTTAAATGCCCTCCTCCCTGACATGGACATTACTGAATCTTTTTTATGATAGCACCAGGCCACTTTGTGCCAGGAGGACTTGTAAGAAATGGCTTATTTACTCTGTCAACCACAGTCTCATTTGGAAGTCATGATACAGTTATTAACGATACCCAAAGGAACTAGACCAGAACTCTAAAGCTTGGATTTTAGCTTTTTAAGCTTTAGGATAGCAGGATTTCTATTTTTATGGAAAGGTAATGAAGAATGTAAGTATGTAATGGATGACAAATTCTTAAAATACTTTGTAAATTTTACCTGAGTGGGATAGCTATCCTCACCACAATCAAAGTAATTCACTGAGCATATAGTTTATGAATTCTATTAATCTATTTTAATGTGGTTAAACTGAAAAGACAATTCTCAAGGAAAGAGCAGTCATCAATCTATTTCTCTTAAAGCCATATAGTATTTGAGTCAAGAATAAATAAGTTGCCCTTTTAAAAATCTGCACATGAATACTTCCTGAGGCACAGAAGTATGCTAAGCTTTAACATTTCATACTTTTTACAAGTCTTCTCTTAAGGGAAGATTCTCAGTGCAGATGGAGAAACTGAGATACCAAGAAAAGTGATTAGTTTCAAATCACAACATTTTTTGCTGACTTGCTGGGATAGCATTCAGGTATTGACAGCCAGCCCCATATGTTAAAGTAACTGAATCTTCCAATTTGAGAACCCATGTGTGTGGTTAGGAATAAATTCAGATTAACCAACCTCCAATGGCGATTACTGTTACTGCTTAGAAGAACATTATCTGAGTGATTTATAGATGATTTTTACTTGTGAATATCTCAGTAAAGTTTGTGTTGATTGTTGATAACATGGTTTATCCACTGAAAGCTCTTTAATAAAGAGAAATTGAACTGGAGTTAGAAATTTGGTCTTTAATTCAACATAAAAGAATCTTAAAGACAGATATAGAAAAGAATAATATATAAAGATGATGAATATGTAAAACCTTGTGTAGTGTTCCCTGGGGGTAGACTAATACAAACACAACTGCAAAATCTCAATGGCTTATGACACACCTTTATGTCTTGTTTCTGGGCCTGGGGATCAGCTGCAGCTCTGCTCCACTCAGATTAACTTGCTAGACTTAGCTCTGCTCCACACCTCATATTCTGGCAAAAGGCTGATGGACTAGCTCCTGCCTGGGACATACTGTTCTCATGGTAAGGGCAGAAGCAAGCACCAAGCCATACCATGCAAGCACCTGGAGGGTGTTTAAAGCTCCTGCGTGGATGGGGCATAAGTCACATTGCTCATATTCCACTGGCAAAAAGCAATTCACCTGGGGTAAACCTAACACTGGGCCAGAGAAGTACGTTCTACCTATGGAAGGCAGTTGCAACCAGGCATATGGGTAGAGAGTGAGTCACAGCAGCTTCTCAGTGAGCTTTTGAGATTGGTGGTAGGACTTTCTTAGAGATTCTTGAGAATTCCCACAGCTTTCTGGTGAGCATTTGAAACCACCCATTTCAGTGCTTTATGCTGATATTTTCGGTTGTGACTTTCTTGACCTTTTGTGTCCATAGTTCCCCCCAGCTCTTCACCTAACAATAATCTTGGTTATATAAAGACAGTTCTGTAAGCAAATGAGTGTTTTGATGGTCTCTTTTTCTCCCACAAGTAGTTGTGATGAGTCTGAATTCTGTCCTCTACGCCTTCTAGAAATGACCTATATTTGCAATAAAACTAGCTGAGACAAAAACTGCAGCTGCAGGTCTGGAACAAAAATGACACGGATTCATACAACCATCAGACTTGTGACCTTGATCTCACCAATGCTTTTATTGATGAGCTAAGTAACAGCCTTAATATTCAGGCTAGGTCAAGTATGAACTTGGCAACTCTTTGGCACTCTGTGAAGGTGCTAAGTGTGTTTAGGGTAGTTTGCAGAGGCAAAGAAAGTCCTGCCACTCTCTCAGAAATACTGGGCATGACCAATTAACATCTGCTCTACCTATACTATAATTCCAGGCCAGACTTTTCTGTAAGGCTAGGACAAAATGTTTTCTGTAATGAAAATGTTTTACAAAATATGGAATTTATAAACAACTTTTGTGGTTTTAGAGCTTCTACTGCTATTCTTACATGTATTTAATACTAATACATATTTTGATGGATATTTTATATGATGCTTTTCAACATGAGAGTTGATGAGAGACATCAAATACATACATAAATACATACATATAATATATTTTAGAGTAAAAATGTCTACAGCATGATTTTATTATCTATATATTAAATAAAACTTTTGTCTGCTTCTGGGCCTCTTGCTTTCTCATTTTCTCTCAAGCAAAAAAAAAGTATATATATAGTGATAGCGAAGAAAATTGCCTCCTGTGTAATCTCACCACTCAACAAATGAGCTATTTATATGGTGGCAGTTTAACAATATTAGAAAATGTGTAACCTCTAAAATAGGGTAGAACGAAAGGAGAGACCAAAGCTCTATCTATATTGGCAGAGCATTCTATATAGCAACATGGAAAATACTTTTGGAAATGTTGGCATGGGTAAGTCCTAATTGGTGATTTTTGAAAAATCACATGAATTATTTTACTTACTAGTGAATTTTCAGTGGCCTCTGGTATTCCTTCCGAAGTCCTGGTATGGAAAGTTTATAGAAGGTAAGTCTTGAGTACCTCGTACTTTCAAACACCTTTTCCAGGTGAATGCATTTTCTAAATGTTTGGCTGTTCTAATGTTAGCCTCAAAATGTTAAACCTCAGTATTTGGAGGAATTTTACAGAAATGTATTCTTGAGTTGAAGGGATCAGAGATCATCTAGGACAATCTGCATCCAACTCAAGAATTCCTTTAATTAGTATCGGCTATGTGTTTATTTAGCCTCTAAACTTTTCACTGACAGTAATCCCACTATGTCATAGATTCAGTAGTAATAACTGAAATATCTACAAAAGAACTACCTCAAAATACAATCAACCTATGGTATTATTTGAGCCAGAAGAAACATGAATACATTTATGGAATCCAAACAACTAACATTAGCTATTAATTGTACTTTCTTCCCCACTATATTAGTTTCCCAGGACTGCTGTAACAATTTACCAGAAATTGGGTGGCTTAAAACAAGAAAAATTACTCTCTCACAGTTACAGGGGCCAGAAGTCTGAAATCAAGGTGTCAGCAGGACTCTCCCTTCAAAGGTACTAATCATTTCCTTGCCTCTTCTAACTTCTGGTACTTTCTAGCTTCATGTCACTCCAATTTCTGCCTCTGTGTCACATTGCTTCCTCCTCTCTCAAAAATCCCTCTGCCTCTCTCTTCCAAGGATACCTCTGATTAAATTGAAGGCCCGTCAGGATAATCCGGGATAATCTTCTTTTCTCAAGATCCTTCATTACATCTTTGCCATATAAGGTAATATTCATTCTTGCTATAAGGTAGTGTTCACAGCTTTTGAGAATAAAGACATGGACGTATCTTTTGGGAGGCCACAATTCAACTCGCTACACCCACTAACACCCATCAGTACACGTAGTAGCAAAATTGATTAATTTACTCTTCCTTTCTATCATTATTAGAGGTGTAAGGCAAGACCTGAAGGAAGTTATTTTTATTTGAAAGATGCTTGCAGCTATTGATGGAATCAAAGAAGGTTCAAATAAAGTTTCAGGCTTAGGTAGAGAACTGGACATAGGAAGCAAGTGTAGAAGTGAAGAATACATTTAGGTATTTATTGGTGTTTTTGTTAAGAAGATACATGTAAAAGATTCAAGTAATTTTTCAGAGCACACAGTGAAAAATTTAACTTCCCACCTCAGATCCCTATCTCATTCCCCAGAAGTAATTACTGTAAATATTTTTCTATTTTTTTATCCTTTCAGAAAATTCCCATGATAACACCCATCTCTTCTCCACAAATATTTTTTTTTTTAAAGATTTATTTGACAGAGAGCCAGCGAGAAAGGGAACACAAGCAGGGGGAGTGGGAGAGGGAGAAGCAGGCTTCCTGCCAAGCAGAGAGCCTGATGTGGGGCTCGAACCCATGACCTTGGGATCATGGCCTGAGCTGAAGGCAGATGCTATACGACTGAGCCAACCAGGTGCCCTCAATATTTTTTTTCATATATGGGAGCACAACATATTCTGTCCTATGCTTACTTTTATCATATTTATCCCAGAAACCTATCTTTCCATATTAATATTTTCTCAAATAACTGTAACTTTAATATATTTAATAATTAAATCATTTTTCCCCTAACACTGCTTTAAAGTATGTTTCAGTTAAGAAGAAAGGGTATAGATGGAAAGAACAGTGTGTACGCCCACACATGCATGCATATGTGCGTGTGTGATGGGGATGAGGTCAAGGGAGATTTACTCAGTTCTCATAGCAATAGGCCAAAGTGATTTGAAATGTAACTTCCTACCAGCAGCTCTGGACATTCAGACTCCCAGGTCCTGTAAATGTAATGAGATTGTGCCTGAGTGGTCTATGGGGAGGTTTTTAGGCTATTCCCCCCTTTGCTAACTAGCCAGATTTAAATTTCAAAGAGCAAGGACTTTAAATTTTTACTTTTACATATTTTAAAGAAAATAACCAAAGTCTTTCTAAGGAACTACAAGAGTACAAAAGTCATCCCATCTCTGCTCAAACACCTTTGGTGACAGTGACTTCCTTACTAAATATGACAATACCATCTGTCCCCTTGCCTCCAAATGGAAACATTAGTTTGAACATTCTGTAACTTTTTGTTCAAATGCTTAATGGAGCTGGCAGGACAAAGATCCTCCATGTGGATGCCTGTGAAAATATGTCTTCACAGTAAGATGTGAGATAGTTTACCCAGAAAGGCCATGCAGCATAATGGCTCAGATTGAGGCTCAGCCTAACCCAACTTGGTGAGCTACTCTATGCAGGCTCTGCATCTACCGGCTGGGTGAAGAAGGACAAGTTCTTTCCTCTCTCTCTGCCTCAGATTCCCCATCTGTAAAACAGGGATAATACTTTACCTACCTTCTAGGACTGTAAGGATTAAATGAGTTGATGTGCATATAGTGTTTAGAATAATGCTTGCTAAACATAAGCATTGAATGATTGCTGAGTACTGTTATTCCCACTCATTCTCCATCTCGACCCCCTTGAAAGAATACCCCAGCAGGAACAATGAATAGCATTTTAATTCTCTAGACCAGGAATCAGCAAACTACAGCCCCAGGGCCAAATCTGGCCCACTGACAGGTTTTATACATACAGCCCATGAGCTAAGTAAGAATGGTTTTTACATTCTTAAATAGTTGGGGAAAAAGTCCATGCAAGAAAAATATTCTATGACACATGAAAATTCTATAAGATTTAAATTCCAGTTTCTGTGATAGTTTTATTGGGACACAGCCACGCTCACTCATTTACATGTTGTCTATAAATGCTTTCATTCTACATCAGCAGAGTAGTTGCAAAAGAGGACATAAGGCCTGTAAAGACTAAAATAGTTACTAAGTTTGCCGACCCCTGCTCTAGATAATTTTGTCTCCTGTCCACTCCAGCTGGTCTTTACTGTTCCCCAAAGTTCTCACTGCTGGGACCCTAGTGGCTGGCCAGAGGAAATTACCTACAAAGAACATTTTATTTTTTCTGTAACTTCCTCTACAATATTAGAGCTATAAAGGATGAAGCGAGTGCAGTGCTATACTGTTGAACTTAATGAGATAAAGGAAGAGAGGGAGGGGAGTAGAAAGGAGGAAACTGGAATTTTTAAATGCAACTTCTAAGAAAGATAATGATAGAATATTCTCAGTTTGGGTGTTCTAAGAATGCATGCTTCAATTCTGGCAATGTTATTTTTTTTAAAGAACAGCACAGTTTGTATTACTATTTATAAAGGAGACATAAGGATGTATATTCATAAACAGATAAAATTAAGTAGTACTATTCTTTTCTTTTTCAAGTTTTTTTTTAAGTAATATCTACACCCAACGTGGGGCTCGAACTCAATGACCCCGAGATCAAGAATCACATGCTCTTCTGACTGAGCCAGCCAGGCTCCCCACTGGTGTAAATTCTAATGTGAATTTGAATAGTTATCTAAATTGAACTCATCTTCCAGTTTACATAGTCAAATTTGTTCAGTTCTTTTTTGTTTTTTTATTATTTTTTAAATTTGTTCACTTCTTATAGAATAAACAGGTTTAGCTTAAGTCCTAAACATTTGATAATTCTTAAGTGGACTGATATTTAAGAAAAATGCATGTGTTGTCAATGACTTCTTTTTATTCTAATAGCAGCCTGCACTGTGTTATATAACGAAGTCCGTCTTTCAGCCCCACACCTCAGGAGCCTTCCTCCCCTTCCTGCAGGGCAGTGTGAAGTCTTTCTCTAGTACAAAGGCTGAAGATCCACTTGGTCAATGGAAAATGGTGCCGCCATTGAAGTTGTTCCGATTGTCACTAGACCACCTTATGTCATGTCTGTCTACTGACAAAGCATGCTATCTTGTGCTTTCTAGGGTTTTCTTTTCTCAGCTTTATTGGGTATAACTGACAAAACTGCAATATATTTAAAGTATACATGTGATGATTTGACACACATATACATTATGAAAGGATTACCATAATTAACACATTCATCACCTCACTTTTATGTATGAGAACACTTAAGTTCCACTCTTGGCATTTTTCAATTATATAATACAGTATTATCAACTATAGTCATCATGTTGTACATTAGACCTCATTCATCTTATAACTGAAAGTTTGTACTTTTACCAGCCTCTCCCCATTCTGTTTTCCCTAATCCACAAATTTATATCCTTTAAAGCAAGGCTTACTGGAGACACTTTGAATTGACAAAGCATTTTCACATGCATTCCATCATGTCACCTTCACAGTAACCGGAAGCAACAAAGTGAAGATCAGAGAATTGCTCAAAATTGCTTAACTAATAAGGAGTAAGGCCAAGTTTTGAACCCACACCTCTGGCCTCACGCCCAGGGTGCCTTCCAGAATGATTTTAGTGTTTAACAGCACCAGCTGAACAGATGGACAGAGCTGGCTTTGTCTCTTCCTGTGTGAACTTGGGCAAGTTACCTATTCCCTCTGACCTCAAGCAAACTGGAGAACATAATGGGAGCTACCACACTAGTTGTAGGAAAGTAATGATGCCATGACGTGTGCAAAGTGCTCAGCAAGTGCTTGACATCAGCGCTCCTTCAGTGTCAACTGTATCTGCAATACGAAATGAAGGTCTAGTTTAGAATGATGAAAATGTCAAGGGGAGGAACCATAAAGGAATTTACAAGAAATACTCGGGCCTTTGACTCTTCATTGGAGAGAGGAGTTAGAGATGACAGAGGCTAAGAGACTGGGAGAGCAGTGTTGCCACTGACAACAGAAACTGAGTGGCTGACAGAAGGAATGATGCCCTAAGTCCAGAGAATAGTGCAGCCTGAAGACCAGAGCTCAGATGGAGGCCATTCTTTCTGCTGGGGACTGTGTCCTCCCAAGAGAGGTAGTCACTGACATTATCAGATGAGCCATCAGTGAGGAGACACTGAGGCACAACAGCAGAGAGCTAAGGACTGGACTTTGAGATTAGTCAACGCTTGGAGTGCAGCAGGAGGCCGACATGAGACGACTAGGTGAGGTCCGGATGAGCAAGGGGCATAATGCACATACCAGAAGCAAGTGGGCAGACTTAGAGGAGGAGAGAAACATTAACTTAGGCTCAGACATTAAAGAGAAGGAAGAAGGGGCCAGGCTTGCTAGAATGAAGGGGATACTTCCATTGAATCATGGCCATTAGCCTCTCCTAAACTGCTCCGGCAAAATGAGTCTAAAAAAGGTTGCTCACTGTGGAGAACACAGTAAACATCTATTGAGTTGAACTCACAAGGTGGGAAGCGGAACTGCTCCTGCCGTGTAGCCTTCCTTATTCTCATTAGGGGTCTAAGAACCTTTTTTCAGGCCTTTACTCTCTTGGGGCCCGTACCAGGCTCTTTGTGAACACTTCCCCCTTTTTTTCTCACTTCAACCCTCAAAGGCTCCATGTCACTTTCCAAAAAAGGTTCTGGAATTTTCGATGACTTCTCCAAGGTCAGCCAGTGACTACAGCTGAACCGGCGCGCTCCAAGGCCAAGTACCACCCCCGCCCGAGCACCGCTCGTTCCGGGCCCCGAGAGCGAGGCTGGGCTTCCCGGCACTCGCGGCCGTCGCCGTCGCGCGAGGTGAAGTGACCCAGCCAGCGCGGCGAGGCCGGCAGGGTACTGCGCACGGACTGCCCCGCGGGGCCCAACGGCTGGGCGCCGGGCCCCGGTGCCCTAGCAACAGGTAAACACCGCGCGGCCCCGCCCCCCGCGGCGCGCGCAGCCTGGCGTTTGTGCGCGCGGCCCCGCCGGCGCCCGCGAGCCCGCGCCCCCTAGACCCTGGGGCGTGCTCGCCGTGAGTCACGCGCCCCGCGGCCTCCGTGTGGTGGGTGCCCAGGCTCCGCGTGGCGGCGGCTGGGTGGCTGGCTGCCCCCTAACCCCGCCGGGCTCCCCTGAGCGTCTGGGGCTCCCGAGAAGCGTCGCGAGCTCCCGGGCCTGCGACGGTTCGCCAGCGAGTGCGGAGGCAGCCGGGTAGGCGGCAGGGATGGGCGCAGGGGCGCCGCCCCCAGGCGATGCGGAGAACTGGGCTCTCTCTCTTTATTTCAGGATCGGGAACCCATGCCACACTCACCTGCTCGACTGAGGAATTACCATGGTAATATACGTCTTATTTAAGTATACGAAGTTCCGAGGCTTTCGCTAAATTAGTTTAATACCGTTCTGCCGCGTCGAGGCACGCTTTACCAAGATTTGTTACCCACACGCCACGAGATGGGCACCTCTGTCTCCTGTCGTTGGGGGGGTGTCCAACCTAGTGATCTGAACACTTGGGGTATAAAGATGACGGGGGAGACGGGTTGCCCAGGTGGTCTGCGCGCGCCAGAGTGGACAGAATGAGGCTGAGCCCTCTTTTTGTGAGTTGGTTAGTTTTCGTTCCTTGGTTCTGTTGAGCCACCTTCATAACCATGTGTGTGGGAAATAAGGAGAGGCGGGTACCGGGGTATAAAACCCCAGAGTGCCAGCACGGGTCAACAGCGACTGGCCGGGGCACTTACCTTCTGCTGCCGCTGTCCTGGATCCTGTGCAGGATATCCTCTGCGGATGATTAAGAGGCAGAAGACAGCGCTGGTGCGACCCACATTGCAGGCTCTAACGAGTGATTCTGTCTTCCAACCCTAGCTTGAGGAAAGGCTTTGAAGGAAATCTTTTGTGTAGGGAATTCTTGAATTTTATGCCCAGGAAGGCTTGCGACAACCTTAAACTTCCATCTCACCTCCGAGTCGTTGGCTCACAGAGAGCTCCATCTTGAGCCAGACCACTCCAGCTTCCCATTGGATCTCTCCACCAGATAGCATTTCCCAACTGTGTTCAAAATCCAGGTCAAAACCACTACTTTCTCTGCACTTTCCAATGGTATGTTCATTCTCCTGGCCTCGAACTCATAAGCACTACTGTCCCTCAGCCTTCATCCAGTCCCTTCAACTTGCTTTCTACCCTCACTGCCACCCACCAAGTCCTGCCCTCCTTACCATCTGCCTGGACTCTGGCCATAGTCTGCTACCTCTGTCCAGGGGCTCTCCATCTCTTGTCCTCCTCCTCCACCAGTTTGATAGTTCCAGAATGGCTCTGACCTTGTAACCTCCACCCCAGGACCTCAGGATTTTTCCAGTCTGTTCAACTAAGTACCGCTCAGAGGCCAGGGTAAAGGGGCCTCAAACCTCTTGAGCTTTATTTACCATATTAACTTCTCTACTTTAAGCAAAATGAAACAAAAAACACATCCCACACTAGACCCACATTCTTCTTGAAGCCTCCTGCACCTGCCCCATCTCAAGCTATTGATCTACTTTTCTTCAAGATGGGCTCAGCTCAGAAGTACCCCCTGCTGCCATATTACTCCCAAGCCCCATGACCTATACCTTGCTTCTAGAGCTTCACCTATTTCACCTTGGAATCTCACTCCTCCCAATTTGGCGCTAGTAAAGAAATATATTTGGTAAATCTGTGTTCCTCCCACTTCACTGCATATAAAAGCACTAGATAGGTGTCTCTTGATTTAAATTGTGGCATTCCCTGGGTTACTGTGCATGGTTGGCACTGTCATTTTCTTTCAGAACCCAAGGAACTGAAGCAAAATGGTTTAATAAAGCCATATAAGCGAATGGATTCCCACTGGCCCTTGAGTAAAAGTTAAACGCCTTAGCTTCCAAGGCCTGCAGACCAGAGCTGCAAACCGCCTACCTTCCCAGCCAGAACTCCTCTCACTCTGCGCCCCCACCATGGTCGCTTACAGGCCAGCCACACTGACCTTTTTTGAGAGGTCCCTTCAATTTGGCATGTTTCCTCCAGCCTCAGAGCCTTTGCACAAGCTGTTTGCTTGGGAATTCCCTGCCCCTCAGCCCACAGGAGCCCTTCTTCCTATCCCGGACTAGGTCACTCCCTGTCCATCCTGTGTCATTATAATGCCAGGTACCCTGGGCTCTCACTCCACATTAGGGTGACCTCACTGGACTGTAAGCCTCATGAAAACAGGAGCATGAAACTACAGGTCCTGATGCTCAGTAGATAACATGTTAAATATTTGTCGAATGAATGAAGGAGGCATCTTAAAATTCTATGTTTGCTTTCTAAATCCTGGGACTGAATTGCATTGAGTTGCAGTACTCACCCAGCAAATATCTTTTCATACCTACTAACGTGCCAGACATTGGTCTAGGTCCTAGGAATTCAGTGCTGACCTTACAAACTTCTGGTTAGGAAGCAAACAATAAATACATGAACAAAATAGCACAATTAAATAGTGGAGTGTGATACCCTCAATAGATGCTGAAAAAGCATTTGACAAAGTACAGCACCCCTTCCTGATCAAAACTCTTCACAGCGTAGGCATAGAGGGCACATTCCTCAACATCATCAAGGCCATCTATGAAAAACCCA
>JAQQSY010001686.1:0-14191 GCA_028646535.1 Procyon lotor
TAAAGCACTGATCATTTTAGTTTCCTTTTAAAGTGTAAGAGTTGAAAAGCCGCACTTAGGTCATCACGAAAAATAATGACAAATGGAATTAAAATTCTATGCTAATTAATTGCTATTCATTTAACATTTGAAAGTGTACATTTGTTTAGAGAAATACTGTGTCTGCTTTTCACACATTTGAACAAATTCTGTATTAATGAGACAGTACTGTAAACTGTGCTCACTTCTGCGTGTTACAGACTTTATAACGTTCTGATTAATATATTTACAAAATCCAACTTATAGCGGTTGTCTAGGAAATTTAAAACTCTTCACGACCAACCTAAATTTCCTGCTCCATCTGAGGGGGAAAAATGTGACTCTTCTGAACAGCAAAGCACTGGCCCTTGGGATTTTTTTCCATAGTGAGCACCAACATACAATATTTTCCACACAGTTTAGGTTTATAGAATGGCTCTTCATTTGTGCCAAATGGATCAACATTTCACTTTCTAGCCTGTATAGCTCATATACTGGCATCAGTGTCAATAGAGGGATTTTATTTTCCGCTCTTGCCTTGAAAAATAAGAGTTCCATACTCCTCCCCACTGCCAACTCGATCCATAATTCTGCAACATAAAATAGAGATTTATTTTTCCAAGCTTCAGTACAGAAGGTCTGCCATATTCTGCCTTATCCTTGGAAGCTGATGCTATTATTAGCTCTTCTTCACAAAGGCAATATTAAATGTCACCTGTCAAATGGGTCACACACGTATACTCACTGAAAAATCACTTGGCTCAGACCAAGAATTCACAAGTTACTGGAGTGGCAGGGCCAATGATTACATCCCGAAGGGAGCCTGCTGGCCAAAGGAGTTAGGAATACGATTGTAGGCAGAAGGTTAAAATGAAGCTTCCGGGTGGCCAACAGCTGACCAGCCTTCCCCGCCCATTAGCCGGAGAGAGAATTCTAGGTAGTGCACCTTCCCCGTGGGAATCGGAACCAAAAGGGATTGGGAGAAGTACTGGGAGGTGGCAGGCCTTCATCCCCACAAGGATAAAACAGAGCTCTTGACTGTGCTTTTTTTTTTTTTTTAAAGATTTATTTATTTGTCAGAGAGAGAGAGAGGGAGGATAAAACAGAGAGCTCTTGACTGTGCTCTTTTTTTTTTTTTTTTAAAGATTTATTTATTTGTCAGAGAGAGAGAGAGAGAGAGAGAACACAAGCAGGCAGAGAGAGAGGGTGAAGCAGGCTCCCTGCCGAGCAAGGAGCCCGATGCGGGGCTCTATCCCAGGACTCTGGGATCATGACCTGCGCCGAAGGCAGCTGTTTAACCACCTGAGCCACCCAGGCGTCCCTGTGCTCTAACTTTTAATCCTTCACTTTACAGATGAGGGCTGAGGTTCTCATTCAAGGTTACGTGGCTAGCTTGTAACTGAGATGAGAGTGTAAGGATGAGCGGGTTATTAGGTTTTGACATCTTGACTAAGGTTTGGCCGGTCCTGTGGGACGACTTGTCCCGGGGCTAGTTAGACAGCTCGCCTTCATACGCACACTAACCCGTCCAGAGCCCACACCCGCAGACTAACCCGTCCAGAGCCCACACCCGCAACCACCTCCTTCATGGGGCTCTCACACTGTAGGCCACTATCCAGCTGCCCTACTGACCCCAGGGCCAGGTATCAGGCAACCAGGGACAGTCCCTCTACCCCAGAGCCTGCTGAAAGTATTCAAACTAGCCTCTTCCGGCCCTGCCTCTCTCATTCCTTCCCTAGAAAACCACGAGAAGGCTCTTGCCCACATTTCCCCTCACTCCCACTGACTTCTGACCCATCTGCTGCCTCCCCGTGGGAACCCTGACAATGTCACGTCACGCCCTTCCTCTTGGGAAGATAACAAATTATCTTTTCAGTGGCAATCATCTCCTGACCTCACCGTACCTGAAGAATCATACAATACATTTTTTTTTTTTTAAGATTTATTTATTTTTTTGAGAGAGAGAGAGAGAGACAGTGGGAGGAGGGGCAGAGGGAGAGAATCCCCTCCGAGCATGAAGCCCGACTCTGAGGCTCAATCTCATGACCCATGAGATCATGACCTGAGCTGAAACCAAGAGTCAGATGCTCAACCGACTGAGCCACCCAGGCGGCCCTACAACCTATGCTTTACAACAGTAGAAGACGTGAGGATTTTCTGGCTGAAGATAAGTCACGAGCAGAGTTCTAGTTACACTTGCCTTGGGCAGGAACTTGGTAAAAGTCTCGGCTGCAGGAGTTAGCGGCACATTCCCAATCATGGTGTGCCCACTTCGGCAGTGAGGGGAGGTGCTCACTTGTCAGGGAGGCAGAGGAGAGGACTCCTTATCGGGCCAAAGGAGCTCCAGGTTTTCTTCCAGAGTCTGACAGCCGTCAGCTGACTCAGGGTGGAGGAGACACTACAGACTTACAACAGCAGAGGTTCACGGAAGACTTCAGTTGAAGAGTGGCTCTTAAAACGAGACGCGAAAAGGACCGCCATAAAGAGGGACTGGAGGTGGAAGGGAGAATGAGGAGACTCCCGTGGAAGGCCAGTCCCCAAGATCACAGACATGGGTTTGCTGGTGCACCGGGGAGAGTGCAGGATGGTGGGGACAGAAACAGGAAGGAGGGTGCGCTTGACTGTGAACTGAGCCCCTGTCAACACAGGAGAGGAGAGGCCTGGACAGAGGCTCCCGGTGGAAAAGGTACCAAAATATCAGTAAGGTCTGACAGTGTGGACACGAACCCGCACAAGAATCTGCAGGCAGAGCACGGCCCCCGGGGAAAGAGACAGAAGGCATCATGGGCGTCACTTTAGTGCTCAAGGTGACTGCACGGTTCTTGCTGGGGCTAGTCCCTATCTTCACACGATCTGTGTAAATCATTGGATTCAAGGATTTTAAGTTACGGATTTCAGTTCAGGCGTTTCAGGGTCAAGGCATATGACAGGTCAAGTGTTTTCGGTTCTCCTTCGACAAAGTCACACGAAAATACTGAAAACACGCAGAGGAAAAAAATGTTTAAATCACCCTGTCATCGAGATCAATAAATTCTGAGTAATTTATTTAGCTCTTTTAGAACAAGGTGTCCTTTTGAAGTTGGCAGCCAAGACCATCCGATTTAGGGTGAAGGCTCTCAAGGGTGACCCCACAATGGAAATGAGGGCAGTGGCAGAAACTGCATCCCAAACACGGCCGGCCGTCTGTACACACAGAACTAGCAATTACTTCTGGATTCCATTCTTCTCAATTAGGTCATAGCCACTTTCTCATCGGATCTAAATCCAGCAAACATCCATCATGGCCAACACTTGTGCCAAGTCAAGCTTCCCAGAACAAGGCTTTTCATCACGCCACAGTAGTTTTGTTGGAGTGAACTTCGGGATCTTTTCAGGGCTCTGGACTGTGACATTTTCTGGGTACAGACTTGCATTTGGATCCAGGGTGCCGGGGAGATGGTCCCTCTCGAGGGCTCTTATTTCCTGCTTCCATGTGCTGACCCAGCAGCCTAAGGAGGCCACCACCCACATATCCTCAATGGGGCAAATACTTTGACTTGTTTTTCAGGAAGTTGTGAATCAACACAAATCCAACCACCTCCCACTCACTGGCTTGCTGCACTTGGATGCCATATGCATGGGCCATGAGGGCTGAACCCACCACCTTGGCAGAGCACATACCAGGTTCTAAAAAGCCTGAGCCAAGAGGCCATACACAGGTTTACAGAATTAGGATTTTGTCTTAAAGTAGATAGTGACTGGACAAAGAACCCCAGATGATAACATCCACCACCACAAAAGCATGAATTCATTCTTCTAATACTGTGATGCCTCCTTTCTAAAACCAACCAGTATTTAGCACTTAGAGAGAGAGAGAGAGAGAGAAAGCATGAGCGAGTGAAAGCAAGAGCAAGGGTGGCAGAGGGAGGGAGAATCTCAAGTAAGCTCCAAGCTCAGTACAGAGCCTGAGGTGGGGCTCCATCTCGGGACCCTGAGATCATGACCTGAGCTGAACTCATGAGTCAGATGCTTAACCAACTGAGTCACCCAGTTGTCCCCAGAGCTTACTTAGGAGCATGGAGGGGGGCAATGTGAGGAAAAGAAGACTTTTAACTATTAGAAATGATTAAACGCTTGTGTCTTTCTCATGCTGTCCATATTCAGGCATTAATCTTTCAGAATTGCTGGTTGTTATGCAAACAACTCAAATGCCAAACATCCTCCTCCATGTCCAAGTACACAATCAGGGTACACAGGGTTTACTCAGGAAGGGCGTGTACTGTAATCAGACAGAAAGGGAAACTGTTACCTCATTGTGAAAGTTCATAAATGCGAGGGCCAGGCTCCTAAAGAGACAAGTCTTGTAAATAGCAAACATCTGCTAACATTTAGTTTTTAAAAGGACAAAGTGAGTTTTTAAAGATATGGAACGGTTCAGACATGTTATCTTGACATAGTCGCTATTAATCGTTATTTCCATAAAGAACTCCTCCGGTTTTTCAGCTTAAAATAAAATAGAATCTTAATACGAACAACATTTCCTTGTTGCAAACCTGGTCCCACTTGCCTTAAACTTTAGATATTCCATCTTTTTGCTCATCTCTTATTATGATGTAATTTTCAAATAATAAATTAGTGAATGTAGATAATTTAAGCATGAATGTAATACAAATTAGGGACAAGCAGAAACCAAGTTTATCTCATGTTGACTGAAATAACTGATATTCAAGTAAGTTGAACACAACTATGCTCACAACTCACAATTTAAAATCCACCAGGAGCAAACCACCGTATTCTGTCTTGTCTGCCAACGGCCCAAGTTTAAAATGAGATACTCAAGAGCATGTAATTTAAATCCAGAAACAAGACAAAATATTTGGAGGTGAAGAATCTAGCTTCTAAAGACTTGCTGTAGGATTTGAACGAAATCTACATTTTCTATGTCTTTATTAATTAAAAACACAGGAAAACATTGCTGATGTTTTAATGCAAAAAAAAAAAATGTTCCCCGATCAGTAAATTATTTTTGCTTAATGACACGGTAAGTCTTCAATTAGGAAGAAAGAACATTAAAGGTATGTTTAATTTCTAAACTCTGATCTTGAATTTTGGCAGGTATCTGGGATTTGTTCTCAAGCAAAGAACAAATTGTATCTCAAGACAGAAGTTGTCTTTTGGGTCTGACAATGAAAGATAGGTGAGCTTCGCTAGCCAACTGTATTTGATGTTAGGAGTTTCCTTTCGACCCGGAACCACTAAATGTATATAAAAGAACGATCAGTTCCAAATTTCTGTCGCTATGCCTGCATGGGGGCAGGTGTGGATTGAGGGAGAGAGTTTGGTGAGGGAGAAATTTGATGGGAAAATGTAATATAAAATTGAGTTAAAAAAAAAAAAAACAAAAACAAAACCTTGTAGGGGTACATGGGTGGCTCAGCATCTGACTTTTGGTTTCGGCTCAGGTCATGATCTCAGGGTTCTGAGACTGAGCCCCATGAAGGGAGGCTGCAGGGAGTCTGCTTGAGATTCTCTCTCCCCCTCTGCCCCTCCCCCTGCTCTCTCTCAAATTAATTCATTAATTAAAAAACAACCTTGTGTATGTATGGGATATTGGTTTCCAAATAACTATTATATAGATTCCATTATCTGATCTCAGCAGTAATGCCATCATATAGGACAGGTCGTGTTCACGATTTACAGTAAAGGGAAGTATGACCTAAAATGTTCAGAAATATCCTAATGGCAGCTGAGAGGCAGACAGGTCTGGTCTTCAGGCAGCAGTGCTGTGACCCGCTCCAGCGAGCTCTGCAGAGAAGCAGCACCCTGCCCCCTCTAGGCTGCAGGCCTCTGCTAAGAACTCTCCCCGACTGGCCTGTCTCCAAAACAAAACTTTCTTCCGGTGGAAGATCTGCAGGGTTTAAGCATCATTCCCCCGGAGAGTTACTCCCTCCCTCTCCCTGTGCCTGGAAAGCAGGATGGACTTTTACCATGGGGACAAGGGTGGGGAGACGAGTCCCAAAGGAGCAGCAGAGGTGGGCAACACAGGGCCCAGGGGACCCGAGGGACGTAAGGAGGGAGGCCTGGAGGGATGGCTGCCTGACATACGCCTGTCGGAAACCTCATGTCTACACCGCATGAAGTGACAGCCCGATCGGCTCTCCCCCTCCCCCAACAATACACGTTTAGGATTGCCTTCCTTTCCAAAGATGGGCCAATTTGTCTAAGCATTTGTTTGAAAAGTCTAAGCAAGCTTTTGCATCTTTATATGCACAATACAGGATATGTGCAAGCTTTCTACGGCACAGGTATGACCTCAATGTATCATTTCAAAATTCTCCATTTGCGTTGGACATGCTGATGACTGGAATGGAGGGAGAAGGCAGAAAGAAAACTGAAGCCATATTTTCTTCTCATTATTTTTGACCCCTGTGCTGCACAAGCAGGTAAAGGCATATAAAAGTTCCAGTCCGCATGAAGCAACCTTTGCCCTCAGTATGCAAATGCTTGCTTCCTCCTTTAAACAGATGTAGTCTCCTTCTGACCATTGAAAATGAGTGGTAAATGTGGCTTAACCTCCATCCATCCTGGGACTCGCCTTAAATAAATTCTAAAACACTTCTGTGGGGGACGGGGTGGGGGGTGCAGACTGAAATCCAGGCTTGCATCTGCTAAGTCTGGTGCACTTTCTGTCCCACCAAACAAAGCTGCCTGTGATTCAAGCCTTTCAGATTGTGTCTGAAAGACACTGCCTTTCAGATCTGACCAGACCAGAAGGTCACCAGAGGGAGGGAGGGAGAGAGAGAGAGAGACAGACACCCACCTGCTTATAAAAATGCTTTGGAGAGGGGATGCCTGGGTGGCTCAGTGGGTTAAAGCCTCTGCTTTCAGCTCAGGTCATGATCCCGGGGTCCTGGGATCGAGCCCCACATCGGGCTCTCTGCTCAGCGGGGAGACTGCTTCCCCCCCCCCCGCCTGCCTCTCTGCCTACTTGAGATCTCTCTCCTCTCTCTGTCAAATAAATAAGTAATAAATAAATAAAATCTTTAAAAAAAATGCAGTTGAGAGAAAACCAGGGAAGAAAGCCTGCTCCAAGTTTCCGAGTGGCAGGTAAAATGTAGGTGATGCTCCTGCTGACCCATCACCCTCACCCGGGTGAGGGGAGGGGGAGAGGAGGGGAGGGGAGATGGCAAGCTCCCCTTGCCATCTTGCCACTGAGCTATGAAATTGGGCCACTCGCATGGGGGGAGGTTTGTAATGCTTTTTGTTCTTAGACCCTTCTGAATGACAACGCTCTGCGGAAGTCTGGTCTGGAGTCTGGTCTGGCTGGAGCCGGCAGGGGGAGGCTAGGGAGAGCTAGGGAGAGCCCCTGGCTGGGAGCTCCCCCTGCCCCAGGCCCCAGCGGCCCTCTGCACCTGCATGCAGGGCCGCTCAGGAAGAGGTCCCAGGAAGGGACCTCTGTAAATTGCAGAGTTACTTTAAAAAAAAAAAAAACCTGGCACCGGAAGGTAACTCAACTACCATTCTGAGTTCAGCACTTTTTTTATTTCCGAAGGAGAGGTTCCTGATGAAGCATCTGAGTGCTGAGTGCACCCTGGCCCCGGTCCTGCCGCTCCCCCGATGCCAGTGGCTGAGCACGGGTCTGGGCAACCAGCCCCAGGCAGTCCTGGGGTCTCACAGCATGGGAGGAGAACGTGTCTCTTCCTCTGTGAACTTGAGTTTGGGGTTCCTACTGTTAAGAGCAGGACGATCTCCCTGCTCACTGCCATGCAGCAAGACCTTCTCTCCATCCCGGAGCCCCACAGCCAGGGAAAGGCCATCGGGAGACCCCAGGAGCATCAGGGGGGCGAACTCTAGCATCAGTGATGGAATTGTCTGAAGAGTATCCCTGCCCTAGGCAGCAGCCCATTCCATGACGGCACAGCCCTGGACATGAGAACATTCTTCCTTGTCCTGAACCTCACCTTTTCCTTTCCGTAACTTCTCTCTCCTCACTATCCTGACGAGGGCCTCAGGGAATCAGAGATTAACACTTAGCCTCCCTCCTGAAGACCCTGCCTAGCAAGAATTTGGAGAGGACGACATCCAAACCACAGAGTGCCCCCATATCTTTAGATACACTTTCACAGATCTTTATTATAGTAAAGGCTCTGACCATTTTTAAAACACAGGAGACCTGGGCACTTGTGGATGTAACTTTTGTGTTTCCCAAGTCTGTTAAAGTATAAAGCACATGCAAACTAAAAGAAAAATTAAGGTGCATAAACAAACATTCCAAGAGTAAAGAAAATATAGCCCTACTGGGTGAAGGACTCCATTCACTAGTCACACTGTCATCCTTAATTTGGAAAAAAATTCAAATTCTTATTTATTATGGAAGCCACTTCAGGATTCGCAGGAGCTTGTGAGTGGAGAAAAGCAATTCTCCACGTTCCCCAAAGAGGGCGGTTCATTTCCTGCCAGAAGAGAGCAGAACTCATTTAGTGCATGCTCTGAGCAAGTAGGAATTGCTCCTGTCCCATATCCTTGGTCCACAGAGCTGAACACAAACCACATGCAGGGATCTGGCCCCTCTTCCCATTATCTTTCCTGAAGTCTTTGGTTTTGCCGGCAGATATTTCCTGTTGACAATGTGCTTCCCTGATCAGACCCCGAGAAGCCAACTTTCCGTTCCAAAACTGATGATGTGGAGGGGTGGTATGCCAAGAACCTGATCATACAGTGTACGGTAGGGCAAACTGCCACCCTATGATTGGAAAGGATTTCAAAACAGGAGGCCACATATAAAAACATAGGCCTGAATGCCCGCCATCATCATCACTCAGATCTTGACATTATTGAAACATACACGAGAGGAGAAATCCATTCGGCATTATTTAGAATTCTTTAGCTGATTACCCAAATATTCATTTTTAAAAACACAGTAGATCCGGAAAAAAAAAAAACCAAAAAAACACAGTAGATCTGGTCACTTGCAGATGTTAACTTTTGTGGTTTTGCCTATTTGTAAGTCTTTTTAAGGCTGGCCATGTGGGGAAAACTGGACTGGGAATCCCGCTCAGTGTATAAGGAAGACGGTTATTGGGCCCGTCTGGCCAACGACCCAACACCACAGGCTAAACGTGGCGGGGAGTTCTCTGTGATTATCAAGTGATTTCTGGGGACGGAGTTCAAGGAACCCTGGCACTCCTCATCCGTGGGGCAGATCAAAGCATTTCATCCCAGCCCTACAGACAGGGAGCATGGCCCCCAATAGCCTGCCTTCTCACGTGCCTGGGGGAAGGTGAGGGAGCACCTGTCTGGGGTCCCAGGTAAGACAGGACAGAAGCAGCCTGCCATGTTGCCCCGCTGTCCAAGCCCGCACGGCTGCAGCAGTGGGAAAGAGGCTGAACCAGCTCCATGGGGGCCCACATCCCTCTTCCCTTCTTCTGGAGCCGGGGGTTGTTCCTGTGGATTGGCCGGCCCTGCCTTTCCTCCTCTCATAATGGTCAGTTCTCAGACTTGAGTTCGGAATGAGAGAAAGAGACCACCCTCAGGTCTTTCTCTTTTAAAAATCAACTTTATTTGAGGTATAATTTAGAAGCAAAAAGTTCACCTATTGTAAGAGTGCAGGTGAGTACGTGCTGACACACGCGCATCCCCCCGTAATCACCACCACCACTGTGCATACGGATCGAGAACACTTCCACTACCTGCCAAAGTTCCCTTGTCCTACAGCCTGTTCTGGTCATTGGATCCACCTAATAAAGGAAGGCAGGGGATGCCTTCCGACTCCTAGTTTCAGCTCAGGTCATGATCTCTGAGTCCTGAGATCAAGCCCTGTACCAGGCTTGGTGGTCAGTGTGGAGTCTGTTTGTCCCTCTCCTTCTGCTCCCCTCCCTGCCCTCCACACTCTCCCTCTCTCTCTCTCCAATAAATATATAAAATTTAAAAGGAAAGAAGGAAGGAAGGAAGGAAGGAAGGCAGAATGGTTGCTACTCTAGCTACTAGCTGTGTGCCTGGGCAAGTTATCTAGCCTCTCTTTGGCTTACTCTCTCCATCTGCAAAATGGGGACAGTAATAGTATTTAAGACCGCATACTCTGTGTGGGAATTACACGGTGTGGTAAGAGCAGGGCACTGAGATTCTTGCCGGGCACGTGGCTAGTCTTCCATACATGTGGCTGGTATTCTACCACCATCATCATAACAAATGGCTGAGCTTCCTTCTCTGGCACTGAATTTCTCTGCCACAGAGGGTGCCTGGGACAGAGCCCTGGGGAATAACCTTTTGGTACCACACTATCCCATTATTCTAATAGACTCAGTACATCTGTAAATACAGATTTATTTAGAAAGGTCTCAGGGAACACTCCTTTCAACTGTAAGTGTTTACCTATGTTTTTCCAAATCAGGATTAGTGAGACCTCGATCACACAGGCAACTCTATTTCTCTGAGACTAACCTGGTGTCCTTCTCAGTCCTAAGCTCAGGCCTTAAGAAGGTCCGGTGTCCTTTTTACTGGGGATGAATAGGGGCTGGAGGGGGCTAAGGCAGGAAATCAATATAGAAAAGATATAAAGAAGCATAAAGAAAAAACTGCACACATACAACTCTATCTCCCAGGGGCTACTAAATCTGATATGTTGGCGTACTTCCTCTCAGGTTTTTATTTTGGTTTGGATTTTTTGCCGTGTTTCCTCCCATGGCAAGAAGGTTATAGTAAATGAGTATTTTGACATTTTTTACTTAAATTTAGCATATAAATATTTTCCCTTGTCCCTAAAAACTTATGTTAGAGATTACATATCATCCCATTATATGGGTATGTTGTATAATTATCCCCTATTCTGGAGTTGTGGGTTGCTTCCCGGTTTTCATGACTCTAAATAGTGCTCTGAGAACTCTTGTGCATAATCCACCTGTTTTGAATAACAGCATTCCTTGGCTTAGTCAGGAGCTGTAAGCTCTGTTTAGACCATCTGGGCTGCGTCTGGAACACAGACATCGCCCCAGAGGGTGGCTTCCTTCCTCACTGTCCATGCGCTGGAAGGACACAGTTTGGTCCTTCCAAACTGCAGGGTCACACTGAAGTGTGACAAAGCGTGTCCTTCCAAACTGCGAAGTTACTTCATGGTAAGACAAGGGCTTCTTGTGGCCCTTTCTTGTGTTCTTACAAGGAGAGCATCTTTTTCAGTGACCCACTGCCTTTGGCTCTTTGAATTCTAAGAGGCCATCCCGGCGTTTAGGACCAGTCTTCTAGATGCTGACTTAGTGACTGAGGCAGGAGGGACAACTCCACCCAAAGGGGGCTTTTTCACCTCTTAAGACACAGTCACTTTCTTTTGCAATCCTCAACAAGGGTGAAGGGTTAAGCAGAATCTCAGAAAGAGCTCTGTCTGTCTGATACCACTTTTTACCTGACTGGCAACAAGGGCAAATTTTGATGATACGCTGTGTTGGTGTAACTGTCAAAATGGGCACTCGACATTCACTCCCGGTGGGAACATGGAACTAGCATAGCCCCTCCGAAGGCGGTCTGGCACTACCCATCAAAGTCACAAGGATATCTATGTTTTGACAAGCGATTCTACTTTTAGGGATTTACTCCACAGACAGACTCACGTATTCTCTGACACAACGTAAAAGAAAAGACGTGCTGCCCATCTGGGTCCTGAAGCAGGTGTGGGTGACACGAGGAGGAAATGTCCAACCAACGCCTTAAATCCTTGGGGTCTAGCAGGAGCGCTGTCTACACAGATACCTTCTGGCGGAGCTGAGGAAGAATCAGAAGGTGTCGACGGTTGTGTAAGGCAGAAAAGCAGTTCCTGAAGGTTCAGGGAAGAGGGAGGGAGGAAAGTGATGCCGGACAAAGGGAGTGTGTGTAGAAAGAAAAGCACGCGTCAAGTGGGAGGCCTGGCGGGTAGTGTCAGGAAGGCCTGAACAGAGGCCGTGGGGGCTGTCTGGAGACAGAGGGCAAAGCCAAACTGCCCGGCCAGAGAGGTGGGGTAGCAGTCCCCATGCCTTTGAGGAGGTCTGGATTTATCCTGCAAGCCCATGGTCACTGAAGTGAAACATGAAAACCATTTATATATGTTTCAATCTTAAAAAAAAAAAAAAAACCCACCTTGGTTGTATTAAGAGTTTATACAGATACACAGGACATAATTTATAAATATTTATACATCTTACACATATTCAGGGCACAGGCTCCACTTTATTGCTGGAGGTATACGACCAAAGAAGTGTAGAGACAGAAGATGTCAGGGACGGGACACGGGAACCTTCTCAGCAGGAGGGGACATGAGCACGTTGGTTGGTAGGTGGGATGCCAGGAGCTCAGGGCTCTGCCTCCTTAATGCCAGAGCAAATGAGTCTGGAAGAGGAAAGGGATCAGAAGGAGCTGAGGTCCAGCTCGGCCCTCCTGGGAGGAGAGCAGTTACTCTAAGATCAGTGACCAAATGATCACTGGAGAAGGGTCATGAAACTGGTTGCCTATCTATACGGGTAGCAGGACGAAACAGAAATAAGGCAATTAACTCCAGCCTCTTGCAGAGACATCCATTCACCTGCTTCCTGTGTAGTCCGTGTCACCAAGATGCTCCCCTTTAGACTCTAGGGGGTGGGAATCTCTGCCCAAATCCCCTATTAAGGGGTAAAACTGATTCCTCTCAGGGGCTTCAGAATATCAACTTGGTCAGTTCTGTTTAGGACTTTTGAGGCACATGCAATCTTATTTTTCTTGTGAAAGAGTGCGCTTCATTTTATTTCCTTCAGATCCTTAAAGGAGGCTTAATATTTTAATCCTCTTCCCATCCCTTTATGACTTTCCAGAAGCCTCTCAGGGGTTCAAGAGGGGTAAAAGGCTTCAGAGGAGACAATAGGGAGAGCAGCAGAGAAAGAACCACAAAGTCATCAGTGGGACATCCACTCCTACTCCCACTTCGGTGTCAAGGACTCCATCAAGGTGTTCAGAGAACAACCTGGAAGGCTGATACGGGGTAACAGGTCTGGAGGGATATAGCAAGACTCAGGAGGACAGTGAAGAGACTTCCAGAAGCAGAGCACATATGCCCATTTCTATAGTCAAGCCTGTGGATGGCACGTATATGGAGCTGAGTCCCAGAATGTTCACCATAAAGGAACAATATATACCACCCCCACCCATTAAAAACTAAGACATGGTCAGGGATTTTGGACACATATGAGGAAGACTCTTTCTTAAAAAGTAGAGTGGGGATGGGGAAACCAACAAATGCAAAAACAATCCCTTCATCCAAGAATTCAAGGAAGGCACAGGACAACAATTTTTAATAACATTCTTCACCATTTGGGGCCTTTTCATTAAAGAAATGAAAACAGCAGGTGGAAATACCTCGCTTTTTACATTAAACCATTTTAGACCATACAGCAGACCATACAGACCATACCAAACCATTTAGACCATACAGACCATTTTAGACCATACAAATCATCATTTGCTAGTCCCACTGAAGTAGTTAGAATAATTTGGTGCAGGGGACGGACTGAGAACAATCAGTGAAAGGTTTGAAGAGTTCGGGGAATTCAGCCAACTTCTAATTTGTCTGAATCCAATGGTTTCTAGATAAAGGATGGGAGAAGAAAGTTTAATGGTGGTGGTTTACGAGCAGATTTTTGTGTTGATGGTGGCATTCAAAGTCACATCAGAATCACACTGATCTATTTTATCTTTAATCCTTCTGTGGTCACCATATGAAAGGATTTCCTTATATGCTATTTGGGAAAGGTAATGCAGATAACACATTCTTTTTCAAATATTCCAAACACAATACTAAATGCAAATGCTTTCAGTAAACGGTAAGGGAGCTCATACAATTTCCCCGTAAGGCAGTTTCTGCTGAGGAAAATGAGGGTGATCAGGAACTCCGGCAGAACCCCGGCTGTGATTGAATGAAAATGAACACACACCTGTGTCCAGGCATCTTAAGAAACGAGCTCCTCTTTTCAGGTGGGCTGTCTGTGCTCACCCTCACATTCATAAAGGACCCTTCTCAGAGCCGCTTCTTGACAACACTGAACCATGAGGAAGCCACACTTTCGGCCTCGAGTCTTTAGAAGCCACTCTACTGGGTTTGCTTTACCTTTTTTCCCCCACTGAAACTATAACCCAGTTGCACAGTCAAATAGTTGTATAATGTTGTACAACTGTCACTTTAAGTCTTTCTTTTTTTTTTTTT
>JAQQSY010001687.1:0-14191 GCA_028646535.1 Procyon lotor
GCATTTCTCTCGGTGATAGAAATGCCAATGTCCTTCTTTATAAAAATTAATAATTGAATGCACAAAAGCATTCAAAGGGCCATAAAGTATTTTGAGGAATCTTTCAAAGCTCCTCCTGAAGTTCTCCTCATCCCAAAGCCAAGAGAAAGCCATTTTACACAATGTGGTGTTTTCTGCCCTCTGTCAAATTGAATTTTAATCTAAGCCAGGCCATTTACCAGGTTCATGATCTTGGGTAACTACTGAGCTCCCTGTGCTCAGTTCTCATCTGTTCCATGTGGGGAATATTAGTTTCTACTTCATGAAATTGTTGTGAGTATTAACTAAAATAATATCACAGGCAGAGAGAGCCTAGACATTCCAATTTGCTCTTTATGCCTATGCAAAATGATCTTTCAATGAAATAGTTCACCCAAATGATGCCCTCCAACTTCCTGACTTTGCAAATGTCTTTCTATGAATTATTACAGCCTGTCAACAACACTTTTCATTTCTTGTCTTTTCTTATCTCTGCAGCTTCAACTTTCATCCCTCTCTTCCTTGTTTCCAAAGCTCCCAACTCCCCATTAATTCTCTGAAAATATTCAACCATGCAATACCCCTTTCAGGCAGTTACTGACACATTTATTTCATTTTCTGTCACTAAGAATTTTATATTAGTCTCTCAATTCTAACCTAATCCTCACAGGAAGTGGTCTTCAATCCATTCTATGTTAAGGGCCCTCTTTATGCATATATTGTTGTGATGAAATGTTTCACTATTGTCCCAGATAGAATAATATACTCCAGAGGACACTATACCTAATTTATGTCCCCATTACTTGGAAAAATGCTGAGCTACAATATATTTATGAACTTTTGTCAACAAGGAAAGTGTCATTTGTATAATACTTTAATTTGGGAAGTTGCACTACTTTAAGAAAATTAGAAAGAGAAATTGAGATTGGAAATATCAAGGAAAAAATTTGTGTAAACCAGAATAGAGGATCTTCGTTTCTTTCTTAGTTTGTTTTTTCAATAATCTTAGTAAAACAATGTTAGAAGAAGGGAAATTACAATCTCTTACCTAGGCTTTCATAGTGAAAAAAGGAGTCAAAACATGTAAGAGGAAATCATGAGTTGGGGAAATATTATAAGACTTTTGAAAATTTGAATGAGATAAAATATATTAATTGTTATATTTATATATTTGAAATAATCAACTAAAAACTACACAGACATCTTGTTGAGATCTTAAATGATGGTAGTCCTTGAATGAGTGTCCTTGGTGCCTCTTGAGAACCACATTATTAATAGAAAAATATTGAAATGATAGTCAATTTTGCTGATTTAAATTGCTAGTTGATAAATATAAGAAACTTTGAATTGAAATAAATTTTTCTCTAGAACCTAGACCAGGATCCTGTTTGTTTCATTATCTAAGCTGTCACAACTTATTCTTAATCTTTAGAGAGGCTCTATGTGCCTTGCACTTATTGGCAGGGTGTCAAGCTCACATATATGTTTATGTAGAAAATAATTGAATAGAAAGCATGCATGGCAGTCAGTTTGGGAAACAGTAGGAGAAAGGATGAAAGTAAATATTTGATTGCATTTGTAGATTTTTGTTATCATGAAAAGATTATTTGCCACAAATATAGTAATAGGAATACTTGTTAGATCTTAATTGTGGGTGCTTGGATGTCTGATGCATTATCTGTATGTTTTCAGCATATTGCAACATTGTGATAATTTATAAAATAAACCTTCCAAATCTCCATACATTAGCAACAAGAAGGGCAACCGAAGCCTCTTTCACATTCCTGAATTCTGTAGAATTGCAGGAAGAGATGGGTGAGGCTTAGACCCTGTGGTATTCCTAGCAATGTCTCCTAAAAGAAGACATTTTGGAATTTGTTTCCAGCAGCCAAGTTGGATACTTGAGGCCAAGCTGGATACTAAGGGGGGCAATTTCTGTTTTTCAGATGCCTTGTTCCCTGAGGACTGTCCTTGGACAAAGGGGTTGGCCATTATCTTCTCTCTCCTGGCTGTTGGGACAGTCATCATTCTACTTGTTCTACTTGTTCTACTTGTGTGTGCTAGAAAAGCCAAAGGTAAAACCGAAAGGGAAAAAAAAAGAGTGGGGAATTAGCCAAATTTGTGGAAGAAGTATAAAATATTAGTAATAAAAAATTTAGTTTGGGGAAAAAAAGAAAACCTGAACAAAAAATATTTCATCAACATACTTGTGACCCTGCATGTTTGTCAGAAAATAGATGTTGTCTGGTCAAGGTCAATTATTTAAAGAATATAATTTTATTTTATTTTTTTAAAGATTTTATTTATTTATTTGACAGAGAGATATTAAAAGCAGGCAGAGAGGGAGAAGCAGGCTCCCCGATGAGGAGAGAGTCTGATGTGGGGCTGGATCCCAGGACCCTGGGATCATGACCTGAGCTGAAGGCAGAGACTTTAACCCACTGAGCCACTCAGGAGCCCCAAGAAGATAATTTTAAAAAAATGCACTTGTTTTGTGTGTGATTTGACACTTAAAAGTGAAGGTTTAGAAACTAGATTATTTACCTGTTTGGTTATGTTTTTGTTTATGCACCCAGAGATAATCAAATTCTCTGCAGCATAATTAAGTTACCTGGGGCCTTAGTTTAGTATTAGGATGGCATTTTTGGGAATTATTTGAAACAAATTGACTAAAGGGCTAATTATTTGGAAAACATACCTAAGTTGCAATTCTAGTGCCACTGCTCATTATCAATCAACCAATTGGATCACTGACTCCACTGATACTAAAATGAAGAACTTCAGAAGAAAGTATAGTTAATAATCAAGATTATGCTTGTTTCACATGTCAAACATCACGATTCCACAACTCTATGCATTATGCTCTGCATAGTGCAGAGCAACACAAGTGCAGCTACCATCTCCTTACACAACTACTATAAGACCAGAGATAATATTCCCTATGTTCCACCTCCCAGCCATATGATTTATTCACTTCATAACTGGAAGCCTGTACCTCCCACTCCCTTTCAAATTTCACTCCCCACTCTTCCAACCACCAGTGTGTTCTGTATATTGATGGGTCTGGCTCTGCTTTATTCGTTTTGTTTGTAACATTCCACATTTATGTGCAACCATAGGGTGTTGGTGTTTGTCTGAAATCTCACTTAGCATAATACCCTCTAGGTTTACCCATGATGTTGCAAATGGCAAGGTCTTCCTTTCTTTATTTTTTTCTTTTTTATTTTATTTTATATTTTTCAATGGTACAAGATTCATTGTTCATGCACCACACCCAGTGCTCCAGGCAATACATGCCCACCTCAATACCAACCACCAGGCTCAATCAAACCCACCCCTCTCCACTCCTTTTTAATTTTTTTTAATAAAGATTTTTATTTCTTTGACAGAGAGAAACACAGCGAGAGAGGGAACACAAGCAGAGGGAATGGTAGCAGGAGAAGCAGGCTTCCTGCCAAGCAAGGAGCCCGATGCGGGGCACAATCCCAGGACCCTGGGATCTTGACCTGAGCCTAAGGAAAATGCTTAATGACTGAGCTACCCAGGCGGCCCACTCCCTCCCCTACTAAACCCACAGTTTGTAGCTTAGAGTCCACAGTTTCTCATGGTTCATCTCCCCCTCTGGTTTCCCCCCTATTCACCTTTCCCTTCCTTCTCACAATGCCCACCAAGTTTTTCTTTATTCCCAGCACATAAATGAGACCATAAGGTAATTAGATCTCTCTGCTTGACTTACATCTCTCCGCATAATCTCTTCCAGTCCCATCCATGTTGATACAAAACTTGGATATTCGTCCTTTCTAATGGAGGTATAATATTCTATTGTCTATATGGACCATATCTTCTTTATCCATTCATCTGCTGAAGGGCATTTTGGTTCATTCCACAGTTTGGCGATTGTGGCCATTGCTGCTATGAACATTGGGGTAATTGTGGCCCTTCTTTGTAGTGCATCTGCTTCTTTGGGGTAAATACCCAGCAGTGCGATTTCAGGGTGGTAGGGTAGCTCTATTTATAATTTCCTGAGGAATCTACACACTGTTTTCCAAAGTGGCTGCACCAGCTTGCAATCCCACCAACAATGTAAGAGGATTCCCCTTTCTTCACACCCTCTCCAACATTTGTTGTTTATTATCCTGTTGAAATTGGCCATTCTAACTGCTGTAAGGTGGTATCTCAGTGTGGTTTTGATTTGAATCTCCATGATAACTAAAGAAGATGAACATTTATTCATGTGTCTGTTAGCCATTTGTATGTCTTCTTTGGAAAAGTGTCTGTTCATGTGTTCTGGCCATTTTTTAATGTGATTATCAGTTTTGTGAGTGTTGAGTTTGAGGAGTTCTTTGTAGATCTTAGATATCAGTCCTTGGTCTGTAGTGTCATTTGCGAATATCTTCTCCCATTCTGTGGGTTGCCTATTTGTTTTGTTGACTGTTTCTTTTGCTGTGCAGAAGCTTTTTATCTTGATGGAGTCCCAAAAGTTCAATTTCACTTTTGTTTCCTTTGTCTTTGAAGACATGTCCTCAAAGATATTCCTGCTGCTGTCGAGGAGGTTACTGCCTATGTTCTCCTGTATGATTTTGATAGATACCTAGCTCACATTGAGGTCTTTTATCCATTTTGAGTTTATCTTCTCGTATGGTGTAAGAGAATGGTCAAGTTTCATTCTTCTACATAGAGCTGTTCAATTTTCCCAGCACCATTTACGGAAGAGATTGTCTTTTTTCCACTGGATATTTTTTCCTGTTTTGTCAAAGATTATTTGACCAAAGAGTTTTGGGTTCATATCTGGGCTCTCTGTTCTGTTCCATTGGTCTATGTGTCTGTTTTTGTGCCAGTACCATGTTGTCTTGGTGATCACTGCTTTGTAGTAAAGCTTGAAATCAGGTCATGTAATGCCCTCAGCTTGGGTATTTTTCTTTTTCAACAGTTGCTTAGCAATCTGGGGTTTTTTGAGGTTCCATACAAATTTAAGGATTGTTTGTTTGAGGCCTTTGAAAAAATCCAGTGTAATTTTGATCGGGATGGCATTGAAGGTATAGATTGCTCTGGGCAGTATGGACATTTTAACAATGTTTATTCTTCCAATCCAGGAACATGGAAAGTTTTTCCACCTTTTTATGTCCTCTTCAATTTCTTTCATGAGCGTTTTGTAGTTCTTTGAGTACAGATCCCTCACCTCTTTGGTTAGGCTTATTCCCAGGTATCATATCGTATTTGGTGCTATCGTAAATGGAATAGATTACCTAATTTCTCTTTTCACAGTTTCATTGATAGTGTATAGGGAAGCAACTGATTTCTGTGCATTGTTTTTGTATCCTGCCACATTACTGAATTGCTGCATGAGTTCTAGTAGTTTGTCGTGGAATCTTTTGGTTTTCCATATAAAGTAACAGGTCGTCTGTGAAGAGAGAGAGCTTGACTTCTTCATTGACAATTTGAATAACTTTTATTTCTTTTTGTTTTTTAATCGCTCTCACTTGAGTCCCAGCACTATGTTGAACAAGAGTGGTTAGATTGGGCATCCTTGTCATGTTCCTGATATCAAAGGGAAGGCTGTCAGTTTTTCCCCATTGAGAATGATATTTGACGTGGGCTTTTCATTGATAGACTTGATGATGTTGAGGAATGTTCCTTTTATCCCTATACTTTGAGGAGTTTTAATCAGGAACGGATGCTAAATTTTGTCAAACACTTTTTCTGCATCAATTGAGAGGACCATGTGATTCTTCTCTTATTGATCTGTTGTATCACATGGATTGATTTGCGGATGTTGAACCACCCTTACATTCAGGGATAAATCCCTCTTGGTCATGATGAATAAACTTTTTAATGTGCTGTTGTATCCTATTAGCTAGACTCTTCTTGAGAATCTTGGCGGCGCCCATAGTCATCAGGGATATTCGTCTGAAATTCTCCTTTTGAATGGGGTCTTTGCCTTGTTTGGGGATCAGGATAATGCTGGTTTCATAGAAAGAGTCTGAAAGATTTCCTCCTGTTTCTATTCTTTGAAACAGTTTCAAGAAAATTGATATTTTTTCTTCCTTGAAAGTTTGGTAGAATTCCCCAGGGAATCCGTCTGGTCCTGTCTCTTGTTTTTTGGGAAGTTTTTGATCACTGCTTCAATCCTGTTACTATATATTGGTGTATTCAGGTTGTCAATTTCTTCCTGTTTCAGTCTTGGCAGATGATGGGTTTCCAGGAATGCATCCATTTCTTCTAGGTTGTTTAACTTATTGGCATATCATGTTGATAATAGTTTCTGATTCTGTTTCCTTTGGATTAGTCATGATCTCTCCCCTTTCATTCATAATTTTGTTAATTTGGGTCCTCTTTTCTTTTGGATGAGTTTGGGCAGTGTCTTATCAATCTTATTGATTCTTTCAAAGAACCAACTTCTGGATTCATTGATGCGTTCTACTGTTTCTCTAGTTTCTAATGCATTGATCTCTGCTCTGATCTTCATTATTTCCCTTCTTGTGCATGGGGTTGGCTTCTTTTGTTGTTAATTTTCCAGTTCTTTGAGGTGTAAGGAGAGCTGGTATATTTGAGAATTTTCAATTTTTTTGAGGGAGGCTTGGATGGCTATGTATTTCCCTCTTAGGACTGCCTTTGTCGTCTCCCATCGATGTGTCTTCATTCTCATTGGTCTTCATTAATTAAGTTCATCTTTGATTTCCTGGTTGATCTCAGCATTCTTGAGTAGGTTGGTCTTTAGTCTCCAAGTGTTTGAATTCCTTCCAAACTTCTTCACGTGGTTGAGTTCCAGTTTCAAAGCATTTTGGTCTGAGAAAATGCAGGGAATCATCTAAATCTTGGGTATTTGTTGTGTCCTGATTTGTGGCACAGTATGTGGTCTATTCTGGAGAAAGTTCCATGTGCACTCAAGAAAAATGAGTATTCTGGTTTTTTTAGGGTGGAATGTTTTGTCTATATCTTTGAGGTCCATCTGGTACAATGTCTCATTCAAAGCTTTTGTTTCTTTAGTGATTTTCTCTTTAGATGATCTGTCTCAGTTCTTACTGAGAGTGGAGTATTAAGATCTCCTGCTATTATTGTATTTCTCTCAATGTGACTCTTTATTTTGATTAACAGTTGGTTTATGTAGTTGGCTGCTCCTATATTAGGGCCATAAATGTTTACAATTGTTAATCTTCTTGGGGGATAGACCCTTTCAGAATGATGTCATGTCCTTCTGTATCCCTGAGTACAGTCTTTAGCTGAAAATCTAATTTACCTGATAGAAAAATTGCTACCCCAGCTTTCTTTTGAGGCCCATTGGCATGAAAGATGGTTCTCCATCCTTTCACTTTCAGTCTGGATGTATCTTTTGGTTCCATAAGAGTGTCTTGTAGGCAGCATTTGGATGGGTCCTGCCGCTTTATCCATTCTGCAACCCTGTGCCATTTCATGGGAGTGTTTAGGCCATTCACGTTAAGAGTGATTATTGAACGTTACCTGTATATTGACATCATGTTGCCTGTGTAGTCCTTTCTATTGATTGTAAATTTGTATTCTAAGTCACTCGTGAGTTCTCTCTACTTTTATAGAACCCCCTTTAAATTTCCTGGAGTGCCGGTGGTTTCTTGGTCACATACTCTTTTAATCTTTGCTGATTTGGAAGCTCTTTATCTCTCTATCCATTTTGAATGTCAGCTTTACTGGATCAAGTATTCTTGGCTGCATGTTCTTCTCGTTTAATGCCCTGAATCTGTCTTGCCAACCCTTTCAGGCTTGCCTGGTTTCTCTGAACAGGTTTGACGTTATTCTAATGGGTCTTCCTCCATATGTAAGGGATCGTTTCCCTCTAGCTGCTCTCAGACCTCTTGTCTAAAATTATAATTTGCACATTTTAGTATGATGTGTCTCGCTGTATTTCTAGACTCATTGATCTTGGCAGGTGTCCTTTCTGCCTCTTAGACATGAACTCTTGTTGCATTTTCCAGATTGGGGAAATTTTCATTCAGAATTTGGTCAGCTATATCTTCTAGTCTTCTGTCTTTCTCTACCCCCTCTGGTATTCTAGTAATTCTGACGCTGGAATGTTTTATTTTTTCATTTATTCCCTATGTCTCTTCTCATGATTCCTGAGCAGTTTTCTCCAGCTCTCCTTCTGCCCTTTCTTCTCTATCATTTTATCCTCTAGATCACTAATTCTATCCTCTATCTCCTTAACTCTAGCTGTTAAACAATTTAGATTGAATTAGATCTCACTGATAGCACTTCTTACATTGGCTATACTGGCTCTCATTTCTGCCCTTAGAGATTCTATGTTGTCATTAATCCTAGCCATTGCCTGGATAATTGGCAGCCTGAATTTCCTTTCTGACATGCTGTTAATGTCCATGACTAATAGTTCTGAGGGAGAAGGCACAGTCTCTGCGATCTTCCTCTGTTGGGTGTTCCTCCTCCTAATCATTTTGATGGATGGTGGAGGGGAGGATGTATGGTTGGATATTTCTCCCACAATCCAGGCAGGGTGCACTCTGGAAGGTTTAGAAGCAATTGGGATTCACCATCAAAAAGAACGAATAAGGATAAAAAAACAGAAAAAGAGGGGGTCTCAGTCAGAATGGGCCCCAACAATAAGATTTATGAAGTATGTAGACCGACACGAACAAACATATAGACTGACAAAACTAGATTACAAGAAATAAAGGAACCTACTTGGAATGAACCCAAGAATGAGACTTATATATATCAGAACAAAAGCAAGTAGGTTGAAACACTGACAGAAGGATCAAATGGGAGGGTGGTTATAACTCCTTGTGTTCGAGGAAGGTTATTTCAGGTCTTCCTGGTTTATCGTTGTATTAATTCTCTAGTTGTAACGTTAAGTAGTTTTAAAAAAAATAAAAATAAAAAACAAAAACAAACCAAGTAATGTGAAAACAAATGAATAAAAAAATACAGAATAGAAAGGGAAAAATAAACTTATATCTATGATTTACACTGGTTTGAGGGTATTACCAGGCACTTAATATGTTGATTTCCCCTGATGTTGGATATTTAAAGTCTTTTTTTTTTTTTTTTAAAGATTTTATTTGACAGCGAGAAACACAGCGAGAGAGGGAACACAAGCAGAGGGAAGGGCAGCGGGAGAACCAGGCTTCCTGCCGAGCAAGGAGCCCGATGTGGGGCTCGATCCCAGGACCCTAGGACCATGACCTGAGCCGAAGGCAGACGCTTAACGACTGAGCCACCCAGGCGCCCTGATATTTAAAGTCTTATGGTGACCCCGTGTTTATAGTCCTTTTGTTTTTTTGACTTGTCTTCAGGGAGAGGGGCCTGGTGCGTTGTTTCCAGTCAATCTTGCTTGGGATGAGTCACCCAGCTGCCCAGTCAGGGGGCAGAGATCTGTGGAACCTGGTTTCTCAGTCTTTAGCTCTCTGAAGGCTTTTGACCTTTTGTAGCTTTTTCTCCTTTACAGAGAGTCTAAGGGAGGAATCTGCCTGTCTGTACCCAGACCTCCCTGTCACAGAGAAGCCACAGTCTGTTCCCTTCTGGGTTGTCAGGAAGGGACACTCCCCTCTGCAAATCTCCCAGTACAGCCTGTCCCAGGTGGTGCATTCTCAGCAGTTCGGAGACTCCGAGTGCTTCCCTGCTCTTGGGGCTCCAGGCTCTGGCTGGGGTGTGGCCAGATTTCTGCCAAGATTACTGCACAGGCTGAGCAGTTCTTGCCTTCAGGGGTGCACCATCTAGAGAGCGCTGTACATGGAGAAATGCTGTTGGCTCTGGGAACACAGCAGACTCTCTAAATGCTTTCAGGAGCTCAGACACCCCGCCCTCAAAATGGTGCTCGGAGCTGAAAGCTGCAAGTTTGTGGTCATGGACTGTACTCCTCCCACTGGTCTCACTTTGAGGCGAGTGGTGTCCTTCCTAGGAACGTAGGCCCAGGCCTGTGCCCATGATCACCCCTTTCCACTCATTGCTCCTCAGAACCTTATGCTCTTTTTAAGCATTTTTAACTGGACTCTAAGTTATTGTTGCTCCGCAACCACCCAGCGCTTGCCTTTGTGGTATTACTGTCCTTGCACTGCTTCTGGTGGCCCCCTCCCCATTTTGTTTATCCTCAGATACTGTTTCCTGTATTCCTGCTTTGCTTTACCTCTCTGCTGCTGTCTTCTGCTCCTGTAGAGATCCAGAATTGAAATATCTTGCTCCTCAGGCTGATTTCAGGGGTGTTCAGCGTGGTCTGGCAGATATGCAGCTCACTTTTGAGGACAGGTTGCAACAGGATCTCCTAATTCCGCAATCTTGCCTCCTCTCAAGGTCTTTCTTTCTTTGGATGAATTGTATTATTCACATATATTATTTGTTCATTCATCTGTGAAAGGACACTAAGTTGCCTCCATATCTTGGATATTATAAATAATACTGCAATTAATACAGTGGAGCATATATGTTTTGAGTTAGTGATTCCATTTTCAGAAGAGTATATACCAGTTGTGGAATTGCTGGATTGTACAGTTTTCTTATTTTTAATTTTTTTAAGGATTTTATTTATTTATTGACAGAGAGAGATCACAAGTAGGTAGAGAGGCAGGCAGAGAGAGAGGAGGAAGCAGGCTCTCTACTGAGCAGAGAGCCTGATGTGGGGCTCGATCCCAGGACCCTGAGATCATGACCTCATGAGCTGAAGGCAGAGGTTTTTATGCATCCAGGCGCACCTTATTTTTAATTTCCTAAAGAAACTCCATAGTATTTCAGGGTTGTCTTTTCTCCATATCCTTGCCTACACTTAGTATTTATTATCTTTTAAAAAAAATTTAAAGGTTTATTTTATGCCTTTCAAAGAATGGGGGCACAGAGAGGGGAGAGGAGAGAATTCTCACGCAGATTCCCTGCTAAGCCTGGGGTCCCACTGGTGGCTCAATCTATGGACTCTGAGATCATGACCTGAACCAAAATGAAGAGTGGGTCATTTAACCAACTAAACTACCCTGGTGCCCCATATTTGTTACGTTTTTGATAGTAGTCATTGTAACCAGTGTTAGATGACATCTGATGGTTTTGATTTGAATTTCACAGATGATTAGTGATGTTGACCACTTTTACATGTGTCTGTTGGCCACCTATACCTTTTTTGAAAATTGTCTAATCAGGTTCTCTGCCCACACTGAAATGAATTACTTGTTATTTTTTTATTTATTTCCCTTTTATTTTTGCTGTTGAGCTGTATGTGTTTTATATATTTTGGATATTAAGCTCTTATGCAATGTATCACTTACAAATACCTTCTCACATTCAATAGGCTGACGATTAATTTAATGATAGTTTCCTTCACTCTACAGAAGTTGTTGCTGTTGTTGTTATTTTGTTTGTTTGTTTAACATTTGAAATTTTATTTAGATTGTCAGTGTTCCAAGATTCATTGTTCCTGCACCAAACCCAGTGCTCCATGCAATATGTGCCCTCCTCATTACCCACGACCAGGCTCAAACAACCTCCCACCCCTTCCCCTCCAAAACCCTCAATTTGTTGCTCAGAGTCCACAGTCTCTCATGGTTCATCTCCCCCTCTGATTTCCCCCCATTCACCTTCCCTTCCTTCTCCCAATGCGCTCCATGTTTTTCTTTATGTTCAGCACATAAGTGAGACCATAAGGTAATTGGCTCTCTCTGCTTGACTTATTTCACTCTGCATAATCTCTTCCAGCTCCATCCATGTTGATACAAAAGTTGGATATTTGTCCTAATGGAGACATAATATTCCATTGTACATATTGACCATATTTTCTTTATCCATTCATCTGTTGAAGGGCATCTTGGCTATTTTCACAGTTTGGCGATTGTGGCCATTGCTGCAATGAACATTGGGGTACATGTGGCTCTTTTTTGCACTGCATCAGCAATTTTGGGGGTAAATATCCCTTTTTATTTCTGTGTATGGTGTATGAAAGTGCATCAGTTTCATCCTTTGGCATGTAGTTATCCAGTTAAACCAGGACCTTTTACTGAAGAGGTTTTGTTTTTTTCCCATTGTGTATGCTTGCCTCCTTTGTCAGAGATTAATTTACCATAGAAGCAGGGGTTTATTTCTGAGCTCTCTGTTTAGTTCCATTGATCTTGGTGTCTACTTTTATGCCAGTAACATACTGCTTTATTATGCCATGTGGTATATTATGAAATATGATTGTGATATATACAACTTTGTTCTTCTTTTGCAACATTGCTTTGGATCAGGGTCTTTTTGGGGTTCCATTCACATATGACAATTATTTGTCTTAGTTATAGAAAAGCTTTTATTCATAATTGGCTGGAATTGCATTGAATTTTAACATAATTTGGGGAACATAGATATTTTAACAATATTAATTCTTCCAATCAGGGAGCATGGAATATCTTTCTATTTGTTTTGGTCATCAAAATTCCTTTAATCTATGTTTTATAGTTTTTAGAATATAGGTCCTTTACCTCCTTGGTGAAGTTTAGCCCTGGTCATTTTATATAATTTTTTGTGTGAAATTTTAAATGAGATTTTTTTAAACTTATTTTTTTCCTGCTGCTCTATTATTAGTGTACAGAAAGAAAATGATTTCTGTATAATTAGTATGTATCTTGCAACCTTACTAAGTTGATTTATTACTTCTAATATTTTCCTGGTGGAGTCCTTAAGGATTTCTATGTATATAGTGTATGAGTTATTACTCTGTATTGTTTTATTGGTGTGGCTAGGATTTCCAGTACTATTTTCAATGAAAGTGGCAAAGTGGAAATCCTTCTCTTGTTTCTGTTATTAAAGGAAAAACTCTCAAATTTTCACGATTAAATATGATGTTAATTGTGGGTTCGTCAATATGATATTTATTACATTGAGATATGTTCCCTCTAAACCCACTTTGTTAAGAGTTTTTATCATGAAAAATATATTATCACAACTTTTTTCTGCATCTATGGAGATGATTAAATGATGTTTAGCCTTTAGTAATGTGGTGGGTATTGGGTTGATTGATATGTGAATACCGAACCATTCTTGCTCCCCAGAAGAGACCCACATTGACCATGGGGAATTCTGAAATTTTTAAAGTATTGTTGAATGTGTTGTGCTAATATTTTTGAGGATTTGCATTTATATCAATCAGGAATATTGACATCCTTTTTTTGGTTTGGTTTTGGTATCAAGGAAAAGCTGGCCTTGAGGAAGGTATTTGGATGGTTTCTTTCCTCTTTATTTTTTGGAATAGTTTTAGGAGAATCAGTGTTAACTCTTTAAATTTATAGTAGAATTCACTTGTGAATCTATCTGCTCTTTTTTTTCATATATCAAGAGGTTTTTGGCTACCAATTCAGTATTTATTATTCAGAATTAGATTATTCAAATTTTCAGTTGTTTCTGATTTAGCTTTGGCAAGATTTCATTCTTTTTGACGGCTAAGCATTATTCTGGTGTGTGTGTGTGTAATATATATATGTGTGTATTATATAATCACATCTTCTTCATCCATTCATCTATGAAGGGGCATCTGGGCTCTTTCCATAGTTTATGTAGTGTAGTGTAGACATTGCTGCTATACACATTGTGGTGCAGGTGCTCCTTCGCATCACTAGTTTTGTACTCTTTGGATGAAGACCTAGTAGGGCGATTGTTGGGTGCATAGGGTGGCTCTGCTTTAACTCGTTGAGGGACCGCCATAATGGTTTCTGCAGTCGATGCATCAGTGTGCATTCCCACATCCATTTTAAGATGGTTCCCCTTTTCCACATCCTCATCAACATCTGTTGTTTCCTGAGTTGTTAATTTTAGCTATTCTGAATGGTATAAGGTGGTATCTCCTTGTGCTTTTGATTTCCATTTTCATTTGCCTAGTGATATTGAACATCTTTTATGTGTCCATTACCCATTTGTGTGTCTTCCTTGGGTAAATGCCTTTGGTCCATTTTTTTACTGGATTTTTGGGAGTTTGGGTTTTGAATTTGATAAGCTCTTTTATTTAAGTATTTTATTTACTTAGTTGACACAAAGAGACAAATCACAAATAGGCAGAGAAGGAAGCCCAGGCTCCCTGCTGAGCAGAGAGCCTGATGCTGGCCTCCATCCCAGGACCCTGAGATCATGATCTGAGCAGAAGGCAGAGGCTTTAAGCCACTGATGTCCTGATAAGTTCTTTCTAGATTTTGGATTTTAGCCCTTTATCTGATATGTTGTTTGTGACTATCTGCTCCCTTCTGTC